>MU260966.1:132500-139527 GCA_020310875.1 Ceratopteris richardii
CATACACACAAATGCATGCATACATACACACACATGTACACACATGCATACATACACACACATACACACATGCATGTATACATACACACACACATGTACACACATGCATACATACACACACATGTACACATGCATACATACACACACATATATACACACATGCATACATACACACATATACACACATGCATGTATACATACACACACACATGTACACACATGCATACATACACACACACATGTACACATGCATACATACACACACATATATACACACATGCATACATACACACATATACACACACCTACACACATATACACACATATACACACATGCTAGTGTTTTAATTGAATAAATATAATTAAATATATAAATTTTTTATTTTGAAGTTATTTTTGCATGAAATATATAAAAATAGGATTAGGGTTTTTAGGCTATTTACACATACACATATAATATATATATACATGTAGGGTAAAAAAATCTGAATAGGGTTTTAGGGTTTTAATACCTACATAACATATATACACAAACACACATATACATATAATACATACATACATGTAGATACACATGCATACAAAAATATACATATTTTAGGTTTTAATCTTTAAGATTAGGGTTTTAGGGTTTTAACACCTAAATAACATATATACACACATACACATACACATATAATACATATATAAATGTAGATACACATGCATACAAAAATATACATATTTTAGGTCTAGATTTTTAAGATTAGGGTTTTAGGGTTTAGGCATACATATAACTCAATTACATTTATATTAAGAAAATATATGGAGAAAAATAAGAAAAAAATATGAATATATAAATAAATAAATATATATATATATATATATATATATATATATATATATATATAATATGATTAGGGTTTTAGGATTAGAGGGTTAGATTTTTATAGGTGTTTAAGTATTTAGGTTTTAGTATTTCAGATTTAAGTCTAAGTCTTTCTGATTAGGGTTTTAGTGTTTTAATACCTATATAACATATATACACAAACACACATATACATATAATACATACATACATGTAGATACACTTGCATATAGAAATATACATATTTGTGGTCTAAATCTTTAAGATTAGGGTTTTAGGGTTTTAACACCTACATAACATATATACACACACACATACACATATAATACATATATACATGTAGATACACATGTTGGAGCAAGTCTATGACAAGCCTAAGTATTGGCTTGAGTCCCACAAAGTCATAGAAGAAGCCTTAAAATGAAGACAATGTAAAGTTCACTTGTGAACTACCTCTTGTAACTTTTGAAGAGTTTACTTAATGTAAAAGTGAGAGAATCTTAATTGGTTGAGTCCACTTGATCAAAAAGGGAAAGAGAAGCTACGAATTTGTGATTTGTGGTAGGTAGAGAATCAAATGAATCACTAATTGATTCGAGAGTGATTGAGGGAAGTTAGCCTCCCAAACTCAACTATAAATAGATGGCAGCTTTAGTCGTGGTTAGAGAGACCTGTGTGAAGACCTCCAAGAGCTGAGCTTTATGCCATATCAAGGTGTGATTCCAAGGTACACATATGTATTAGTAAGTCCATTGTATTGTACAAGCAATATAATTTCATTTTCATGATCATTTGAGTTCATATTTCCATGTTCTTGTGAAGTGTACTACACACTGCCATATCTCTCAGTTTTCTTAGTCAGATTGTAGAGATGTTTTCTCTGAGTTTGGTGCATCATTTTCAGTGATTTAACTTGGTAAAGTTAGCTCTATAAGTCTGCTATAGGCTCACAAATTTTAATTTCATTTGGGTATTGAAATCTTCAGTTATGTTCAGTTGAAGGTAACCCTATCTGTCATTTTCACTTCTTTGTCAAGTACCCAAATTTTTTACTCATCTTGTCAGAGCTGTTTCTCAGTGATTACATACCTAAATTCAATGATTTAAAGCTTGTTGGATTTAGCATACTGTCTAGTATAACCATACAACTTTTCATAATCATTGGATTCTTAAATCTAGAGTTATGTGCATTTTTCTTCTCACTAGTCTCAAACTATAGCAGCCCGTGAAAATCGGGATGATGTCATCAGTTGCTAAACATCATTCTCAGTGTGTGGTTCATTATTTTTTATGAGATTCCTCTTGAAAGTTAGCTCTTTAAGTTAACTAGACTTTCCCAAGAGGAATTTAAGCTAATTGCTGCTGTGCTCAGAGAATTATTCAAAACACTGGACAGGTGTATGAACCAAGAATAGCAAGTTCTTCACCTCTGAGCTAACTCCAACTTATCTGTTTTGATCTATTTTTTTGAGAGTGATCTTCTAAGGTACATAGGGTTTCTAATACATCCATTGGCAAGCTAAAAGGGCCCACCACATACTCCTGGAGTTCATTTGGCTGGTGTAGATCAAGGATTTTGCAACACCTCTTCCTTTTCAAGCACATACCTATCCATCTCTTCACAGTGGTATCAGAGCAAGGTTGGACAACATGGCAGATGGATTTCCTTCATCAATTGACAAATTGGACAGAGGTAACTACTCAGCTTGGTCATTAAGAATCGAAGCTTATCTCCAAGGTAGAAGTTTATATGGTTATGTGGCTAGAGATGAAGTTATGCCAAGTTTCACGAACAAAAGTCAACCAACACAAGAAGAGCAAGAGAGATTGAGCACATGGTGCTCCAAGGATGCACTTGCAAGGTCTTATCTCCTCAACTCTATCTCAGGTTTTTTGTTGTCTCACATTAGAAGTTGTAAGACATCTCAGGAAGTGTGGAATGCACTTGAAGCTTTCTTCTCTTCAAGTACTAAAGCTAGGAAGCATCAACTATGGCTGGATTTCACAACTCTCAAGAAGGCTCCCGAACAAAATGTGACTGATTTTGTCACAAAGCTTAAGGACATAGCAGATCAGTTGGGAAGCATTGGAGAGGTAATACATGAAGAGCAAATTGTAAGGCAGGTCATCAATGGCTTGAAGGCAGATGACAAGTGGGAAGCATTCACCATAGCTATGGACTTGTACATGGACATGCATGTACCTGATTTCAATACACTCATTGGACAACTACTTGCTCAAGAGGCAAAGCTTATCAAAAATGGAGAAAGCTCTAAAGGTAATCAATCTTCAGCTTTATACACTGATAAAAGCAAGTCCAAAGATAACAAAGGAAAGGCAAAGAAAGTGGATGATGAAGCAGGTACATATCAAGCTAACTATGCAAGTAGAGGAAGACATGGCAGAGGTAGAGGAAGAGGAGGTAGACAAGGCAGGGGGAGATCCCAAGACTCCAACTCATGTTCTATTTGTGGATTAACTAATCATACAACTTAAAATTGCTTTAGGAATTCCAGGAATCAAAGAGGTAGAGGATACAATAGAGGAAGTTATGGCTACTCAAGAGGAAGGTTCAACAATTATCATGGCAGCTACAACAACTACAATCATTCAAACTATCAAGGAGGCTACAAAGGAAGGAGAGACTACAATAACTACTCAGAAGACTCAAACAAAGAGGATTCATTATTGATCATGAACATGGCTATGCCACAAGGTACATTTGATGATCATGTTTTCTACATAGATTCAGGTTGTTCAAATCATGTGGCAGGAAATGTGGCACTCCTATCAGATTTAGAAGATCCAAGGAATAAGCATGAGGTACAAACAAGAGATGACACAAAACATCCTGTGGAGAAAATAGGCAATGTCAAAGCACCTGATGGAAACATCAATCTACTCAGTAAGGTACTCTACATCCCTACCATTACAAAGAATTTGATAAGTGTTGGGTAGATAGTAGAGAAAGGGTTGCAAGTCAGGTTCACAAAAGCAGGAGCATTTGTTGAAGATCCAAGTCAAGGATTCAAAAGAATTGCAAAAGGTGAAAAGATAGGTAGATTGTTCACATTTGAATTACAAGACACTAGAAACATTTCTCTCTTTAATTATGGTAGTCAGACACTCACAGAATTGGAAGTATGGCACAAAAGGTTAGCACATATTGGTGAAAGGTCATTAAAGTAAATTTGCAGGGACCAAAGTGTACTTGGACTCCCTAATTTGTCAAAACAACATATGATTTATAAGTGTACTGCATGTCAATTTGGAAAGTCTCACAGGTTACCATTCATGAAGAAAGGTTATATGCATGGAGATGTCTTGGAGTTGGTTCATACAGATGTATGGGGACCTAGCAAGGATGCTTCAATATCTGGATCAAGGTATTATCTCTCCTTTATTGATGATTGAAGGAGATGGACTATCCTATTCTTTATGAAACACAAAGATGAAGTTTTTTCATGTTTCAAAAGATATTTGGCTCTTGTGGAGAATCAAACAGGTAAATCACTAAAAAGGCTAAGGTCAGATGGAGGGGGAGAATACTTCTCCCATGAGTTTGATTCTGTTCTTCAAGAAAGAGTAATCAAAAGAGAGGTAACTACAAGGTACACTCCTGAGCAAAATGGAGTGGCAGAAAGGAGGAATAGGACAATTGTTGAAGCTACACGGTCCATGTTAAATGAAAAGCATTTACCTAATTATCTATGGGCTGAGGCTGTATCTATAGCCATGTACTTGATTAATAGGTTGCCTTCAAAATCCCTTGATGGGATGACTCCATATGAGGCTTGGAATGGAAGAAGACTAAGCTTAGATCATTGTAAAATTTTTGGATGTATTGATTTTGCTCATGTTCCTTCACACGTTAGAGGCAAGATGGATCCAAAGGCAGAAAGGTGTGTATTTATTGGATATGACAACAAACAAAAGGGCTACATGTTATACAACCCTACTAACAAAGGATTCTTGGTAAGTAGAGATGTACTTTTTTATGAAAACAATTCATGGTATGAAGATTCATGCAAAAAGGTCAATTTACCATATAATCTTGAAGAAGATTTTCCAAAGCTTGGTAGAGAACAACCAAAGATTGAAGAACAAGACACCTCGGAGGATGATGAAGAATCTCATATGGAAAAGATCAAAGCATGGAAGTCTAAAGGTAAAGCAAAATTGCAGGAACTTGGACATGAGGCAGAATCATCACATCATGGCCTAAGAAGATCTATGAGGGAAAAGAAGAAACTAGAAAGGTATGGGTTTGACACCTCATTAGTAACTAAACACTCTATCTACATAGCACAGGACATAAACCAAGAGGAGCCATCATCATTTGAAGTGGCCAAAGCAAAATCAGAATGGAAGCATGCAATGAAGGAAGAGATTGATGCACTTGAGGAAAACAACACTTGGGATTCGGTGCCCAAGACTTTATCCATGAAGGTAATAGGCTCAAGATGGGTCTATAAACTCAGGAAGATTTCTGATGGTTCCATTAACAGGTATAAGGCAAGGCTTGTAGCAGAAGGCTTTGCACAAACTCAGGGAATTGATTATGAGGAGACCTTCTCTTCTATGGCAAAGATGCCTACTATTAGGGTTTTGCTTAGTATTGCCTCTTCCAAGAATTGGAAGATACTTCAACTAGATGTAAAGAATGCATTCTTGAATGGTTGGATAACAGAAGAGGTATATATGGCACAACCGCCTGGTTTTGAGAATCAAGTTTATCCTGATTATGTGTGTAAACTTAACAAAGAATTGTATGGTCTCAAGCAAGCCCCAAGAGCTTGGAATTTCAGGCTTGTTTCATTCTTGCAGGACAAAGGCTTTCAACCAAGCAAGGCAGATCCTTCACTCTTTATTAAAAGGAGTAATTCTGAGGTCATCTACTTATGTGTATATGTAGATGATATTATATTGATAGGGAATGATGCAGATAGTATGAAGAAGATCAAAGATCAAATGAGAGAAGAGTTCAAGATAAGTGATTTGGGTTCACTTACCTACTTCCTAGGTTTGGAAGTTGTCTACAAAGATCATGGTTTGTTTCTCACTCAAAGAAAGTACATTAAGGACATGTTGGCAAAATTCAAGATGCAGGATTGTAAGATTGCAGGTACTCCAATGGAGATCAATCACAAATTGAGCTCACATGAAGGTTAAATCATAGAGGACATCACATCATATCAAAGTCTAGTGGGTAGTCTCAACTATGCCACATTGAAAAGAGTAGATATATGTTATAGTGTGAGTGCGCTAAGTCGTTTATGCACACACCAAGGAAACCACATATGGATGCTGCCAAAAGGATTCTCAAGTATCTCAAAGGACCCATAAATGAAGGACTTTATTATCCTTATGTATCTGATCTAGGTTTGAAGCTATTTTTTGATGCAGATTGGGCTGGCTCCAAAGAAGATAGAAGGGGCACTTCAAGTTATCTTACATTTGCAGGTTCAAAGCTTATTTCATGGTCATCCAAGAAGCAACTCAGAGTTGCTCTCTCTTCTAATAGATAGACAGACAGACAGATAGATAGATAGATAGATAGATAGATAGATAGATAGATAGATAGATAGATAGATAGATAGATAGATAGATAGATAGATAGATAGATAGATAGATAGATAGATAGATAGATAGATAGATAGATAGATAGATAGATAGATAGATAGATAATTAGGTAGGTAGATAGATAGATAGATAGATAGATAGATAGATAGATAGATAGATAGATAGATAGATAGATAGATAGATAGATAGATAGATAGATAGATAGATCGACAGATACATAGACCAATAGATATATAGATAGATCGATAGATAGATAATTCGATAGAAAGATAGATAGATAGATAGATAGATAGATAGATAGATAGATAGATAGATAGATAGATAGATAGATAGATAGATAGATAGATAGATAGATAGATAGATAGATAGATAGATAGATAGATAGATAGATAGATAGATAGATAGATAGATAGATAGATAGATATATATATATATATATATATTATATATATATATATATATATATATATATATATATATATATATATATATATATATATATATATATATATAGTATATATATATATATATATATATATTATATATATATATATATATATATATATATATATATATATATATATATATATATATATA
>MU260967.1:15000-102500 GCA_020310875.1 Ceratopteris richardii
TCTACACATTTACACATGCATACATACACACATACATGTACACACATGCATGCTTACATACACACACATATACACACATGCATGCTTACATACACACTTATATACACACATGCATGCATGCATGCACACACATACAATTATACATACATGCATACATACACACACATGCATACACACATACATACACACACATATAAACACATATGCATACATACACATACACACACATGCATACACACATACATACACACACACATACACACATACATACACACACACACGTAAATACACACATATACACACATGCATGCATACATACACACATACACATATACATACACACACACATACATACACACATATACACACATGCATAAATACACATAGGAAAATAGAGCATACATACACACACATACACACACTCATATACACACACACATCTACACATTTACACATGCATACATACACACATACATGTAGACACATGCATGCTTACATACACACACATATACACACATGCATGATTACATACACACACATATACACATATGCATGCATACACACACATACAAATATACATACATGCATACATACACACACACATATATACACATATGCATACATACACACACACATACACACATACATACACACACATACATACACACATATACACACATGCATGCATACATACACACACATACACATATACACACATGCATGCATACATACACACACATACACATATACACACATGCATACATACATATAGGAAAATAGAACATACATACACAGACATATACACACATCTACACATTTACACATGCATACATACACACATACATGTACACACATGCATGCTTACATACACACACATATTCACACATGCATGCTTACATACACACACATATACACACATGCATGCATACACGCACATACATACACACATGCATGCATACATACACACATACACATATACACACATGCATGCATACATACACACACATACACATATACACACATGCATACATACACACACACATGTACACACATGCATACATACACACACATGCATACACACATACATACACACACACATACATACACACACATATATACACATATGCATACATACACATACACATACACACACATATACACACATACATATACGCACACATAAGCTAGTGTTTTAATTAAATATATAAAATTTTGATTTTGAAGATTTTTTTTACATCAAATATATAAAAACAGGATTAGGGTTTTTACACTATTTACACATACATACACATACACATATAATACATATATACATGTATATACACCTGCGTACATAAATATACATATTTTAGGTCTAGATATTTAAGATTATGGTTTAGACATACATATAACTCAATTACATTTATATTAAGAAAAAATATAGAAAAAAAATTGAATATATAAATAAACATATATATAAAATAGGATTAGGGTTTTAGGATTAGGGGTTTAGATTTTTATAGGTGTTTAAGTATTTAGGTTTTAGTATTTTAGGTTTAAGTCTAAGTCTTTTTTATTAGGGTTTTAGGGTTTTAACACCTACATAACATAATACACACATACACATACACATATAATACATATATACATGTATATACACATGCATACAGAAATGTACATATTTGAGGTCTAGATCTTTAAGATTAGGGTTTTAGGGTTTTAACACATACATAACATATATACACACATACACATATACATACACATATAATACATATATACATGTATATACACATGCATACAGAAATATACATATTTTAGGTCTAGATCTTTAAGATTAGGGTTTTAGGGTTTAGGCATACATATAAGTCAATTAAATTCATATAAAGAGAAAATATAGAAAAAAATTAAAGAAAAAATCTGAATATATAAATAAATATATATATAAAATAGGATAATTATATAAATAAATAAATATAAAAAGAACTAGTGTTTTAAATAATTTAATTAAATATATATAATCAAATATATAAAAATAGGATCAATTAAAGAAAAAATTTGAATATATTAATATATATGTATATATAAAGTAGGGTTTTAGGTTTTTAGGATTAGGATTAGGGTTTTAGATTTTTAGGATTAGGATTAGGGTTTTAGGGATTAGGCATACAAATAAGTCAATTAAATTTATATAAAGAGAAAATATAGAAAAAATTTAAAGAAAGAAATCTAAATATATATATAAAACAGGGTTTTAGGTTCTTAGGATTAGGATTAGGGTTTTAGGATTTTATGGTTTAAGGAAAAAATTTGAATAAATAAATAAATATATATATAATAGGATAATTATATAGATAAATAAATATAAAAAGTAGTAGTGTTTTAAATAATTTAATTAAATATATATAATTAAATATATATAATTAAATATATATAATTAAATATATAAAAATAGAATGAAAGGGATACATTTGTACTTCCCGAACATTGTGAGCAAGTTGTTTTTATACCACATTCAAAAGAACTTGAGTGGCTATTTGTTTTACAAGTCGCCCCACGTAGTAGAAAAATTTGTGAGAATATAGATGTACAAGATAGTCCATCTGTAGTGGACTCAAAGGTTCATTCGATAGTCGAGGAGGAAGAGATCATTCTTCGAGAAGAAGAGGTCATTGTTTGAGAAGACGAAGCAATAGATGATGATTAGGAAGAAACCAGCATAGCAAGCGATTTAGAAGCCATCAATATAGAGATAGATATTCTCGGTGCATCCGATCTTCAAGAGGATGCTAGATTAGAGGATTTTTGAATAAAACACTTGTACGTACTAATTTTTGTTCTTTTTTCTATTTATTCTCTATATTATCTTTATTATCACATGCTAATTATTTGAGTTCTTTTGTTACAGAGCACGATGGGGGACAGTCCTCCAGTCACTCCTCATTCCATGATAGAGGAGCATTTTTTAGAGTTTATCTCTCAGGTACCTCCCGTGTATATGGCTGCTGCATCACAGTATTGGATCGCTCATGGTAGCACTCCTCTCGGCCTCACTCCTTGCGGCCTCACTCCTGTCTGCCTCACTCCCTCGGGTGTCACTCCTGCCGGTGTCACTCCTGCCAGTGTCAGTCTTGCGGGTGGTGCTACTCCCATAGGAGGTATGTCTCCTAGCTTTGTGACTCCACCACGACCATCTTTTTGCCCATCTCCTACTGGGTCTAGTAGTAGACATGTGCGTTCGATGCCTCAGCGCGATACAGGTCTTGGCCCATCTCGTAGGTCGAGGTCATGCTCAGGAGCAAGAGGTTCTAGGAGTGGATCTATAGGTAGGTCTGGAGGAGGCGACTGTTGTGGAGGAAGTGCGACAGACGTTGTGTCACTCGTGTCTACTCCTAGGATGAGTACCTCAGATGTAGGTATGTCACGTAGTACACCACGTCCTTGGGGTGCTCATGATGACTCCAAGGTGTATACCGGTGATGGATGCGGCTGGCAAAGCAATGTGTGCACATATACGATAGCTTTGCTCCATACAGTTTGGACACTCCATCATGCTGAAATGGAGTGAACACGATAAAGATCGGAAGAACTATATTACACAAACGATTTATCAGGAGTTCCGACCAGCCGATGGACAGTCTCTTGTCAGCTCAGAGTGGATTCTGCATATCACACGTGAGGTTATGTCCCATCGATGATTAGAGGCTCGTGATGCTTTCAGAACAGGCTTACCAAGCCTGTATGGTTAGATGCTGAGGAGTGGGATCTGATTCGCGACGAGCAGCAACAAACTCCTAACCGATATCGCCAGCAGCGAGATGTCGCACCCACACGTTTAGATACATTTGGACCATCACATTTGGGCAGCGACAGATATGATACGATGCATCATGAGTTTGTAAGTACCATTTCACTTATTGAATTTATTTGTGTTAAGTTTCTCATGTATGTTCCTCTAATGTTTTGTATATTTGTTGCAGGAGCTGGCAATGGGTCGTCCTCCAACACGAACGGAAGAGGCTTATGGATATCAGCATGGATTGACTGCACTATTGGAGGACTTGGAGGGATGCAGTGCGGTCGTTTCATGGGAGCGTTTGCGATGAGGTGATTGATTTATAAACTTGGTTTTTACTTGTTGTTTGTAATTTCATTGAATTTATCTCATTCCATTAATGTTCTTTGTTGTAGGACTGTTGATATGGAACGTTCTTTGCATGTGTATGGCAGTGCCACACCAAAATTTTGTATTTGATTTTTATATGACAATGCATTGCTTTGCCATATTTTGTAAAAGCGTCATATATGACAGTGGTTTGTCACACTCTTGTACATGCTTCATTTATGAAATATATCCCTTTTTTTGTACATGGTTCATGGTTCATTCTGATTATCTCTTCTGTGTCCAATAATATTCTGGTTTATGAAATCATATTTTGGTTGACATTAGAGTAAACATCACATGTACTCGGCTTTTTTTGGGCAGAGTGTATTGTCTTTTGTTAAGCAACATCATGGTAATGTTGCTGTAGCAAAAGACAATACACTCTGCCCAAAAAAAATTTTGCAGATATGGTTGTCAGTATACGTGACGGTACTCCCAGTAATGTCATCGGAATAAGCCTCGATACTCCTAGCGGGCGTCGGTATACGTGACAGTGCACCCAACAGAGGCATCGCTATGGGCATCACTATGAGCGTCGGTATACCGATGCACATACAAACGCCCATACGGATGCCCATACCAACGTTCATACTAACGCCCATACCGACGTTGTAGTACCGACGTACATACCGACAGCTACACCGACATCGCGGCAAAAATAGCTGCGTTCATTTCCCTCGGTAAAAACCTTGGTATGCGCTCGATCTGTTGTAGTGTTAATCTATCTGTCTACTGTTCTATCTATCTATCTATCTATCTATCTATCTATCTTTGTATCTACCGATCTAACTCATTGTCCATTTCCAATATTAATTGATCTTGAAAAACTACTTCATCTTCTTCCAAATCCTGCATAGGGAGCAAAGTTAGCTGGAGTCTCTAGGAGTCACGTGATAGGGGGAGAACAATAAAGTGAGAAGGTCAAGAGCCATTCCACCCTGTAAGGCCCACAAGCCTAAGAGTGCTCTTGTTTCTAAAAATCAGTTTGGACCAAAAAGCATTTCTATAGCTCCATGCTTTAATTGAACATTTAATCACCAACTTATTGGCCTTTCCTTCAATGTCGAGAATTCCCGAACCAGCTTGATTTTTTTGGCTTAAGCAAGTAGCACATTCAATTTTGGGGACACCCCTTCTATTAAGGTCTCTCATTCACAAAGTTTCTGCAAATACTCTCCAATTTGACAATCTCTTGGTTCTTTGTTCCCGAGTAGGAAAGAAAGTAAATAATTGAAGAAAGAAGGAACGTGTTAAGCACCATAGCATGCCCTGCGAGATTGATCTTCATGCCTTTCTAGTACGTCAACTTATTATCAAGCTTAACAAGAGCCTGGTTTTATCATTGACCCATTCAAACATCGAATCCCATGTGGATAACTAACATGCAAAAGATTTTCCCCCTAGGGATCAACTAACAACCATATTCAACCAAAATTTGAGATGGATGCCCAATAATGGCCCTGAAAGCAATTTTAGAGTGGTTTATTTTGAAGCCTAAAGCCTCAAACAAATTATTTAAGCAACATGAAAAGGTATCAATGTTAGTTGGATCATTGTGCACAAAAGGATTTGTATCATTAGCAAAGAGCCACTCGAGTCTATAATAGCTTTATCAAAGTCAATCTTAACGAAGAGGACATCTTGAGTGGACTCTTTAGCGAAAACCAATCCTTCCCCACTATCAATGATAGCCTCGAGGATGAAACTCCCCTTGATGAACCCTTTTTTATCCTCACTGATCCAGTTTTGTAAGTGACAAGCAAGTTGATCAGCAATAACCTTAGCAAGGATCTTGTAACCAGTTTGTAACATCGTAATTGGACACCAATTTTCAATTATCTTTCTGTTGCATTTTTTGTGAATAAGCTTGATAATGCCTTTATTGAGACATTCGGGTAGCGCACCAAAAGGAATCACCTCTTGCCACATTAGATGCAATAGAGAAATCACCATGTGCTTGAAGATCTTGAAAAACTCATTGGTGAGGCCATCGAACCCCAAGCTTCTACTGTTGGGAAGTGAATCAATAACTTCAAGAATCTCTTCATCTGAAATGGGAGCTTCTAAAAGAGGCTTCATATTTTGAGGAGTTCTTTTGGTTCTGATGCTAGAGATGGTCACCATCCAATCATGCCTATGAGGAGAAAGAGGTGCCCCACTAAATTTTCCACACCACTAAATTTATTGGAGGACTAAAAAAAATGCTGCCCCTCTAAATTTGTCAGACGAAAAGAAACTATTCACACCAGTTGCAACTTGTTGTAGACTTTGAAAGCTTCAATGCATTTCTTACAGTTCCGGGGATTGACCCTATGATACCCATGAGTTTCCCCCATAATATTTAATATTAATCCTTGTTATACGCATTAAACTAAAGTTATGGGGTAAAACAAGCTTAAACCAGACCCTATGATGACACTCGGGATCATCCCCCTCCAATGGAGGAAGAAGAGGGAACTCGCGTTGCTGAGACGGATTCAGAAGGATTCACTCAAGTGAGACGCAGGAGGAAAGTTAGCCCTCGAAGATCAACAACAAGGAATACTACGACAGTTGCCCCCTCGAATAACATATACTATAACCTAGAAAAAGAGATTAATGAGGTCGACTTCCCAAGGGACAAACACTTTGAAGAAGACCCCACTGATAATACCCTTGGGTGCTCCACCAGCAAAGAAGACAACCAAGAAGGTTATACCACGAGTAAAGAGGAAGGCTTCACTACCAGCAATGAAGACAACCCAGACAGCAAAAGCTCCTCCCTTGGTCCTACCCTCCCGGTATGCTTTCCAAGATTACTGCAACAAAAGTCAAAGCTTAAAGGAAAACAACCTTCCGGCATGCCTTGGAAGAGCCCCCTCAAGAGTAGGATCCTAAGTCAAGAAGTAGGGAGGAAAAAAGAAGACCACAAGAAGAAAAAAGATCGGGTCCCTCCCCTCAAAGAGGGCAACCATCATTAATGAAATTCACATCTCTAAACGTCAGGGGTCTGTCTGACCCGTCAAGAGCTTCGATTCTTGGCCAGTGGTTCAAAGACAAGTGCTTCGCCGGTGACTTTATTTGCTTACAAGAGATTAAAATCGACGGAGAGGATCTCCAGAAACGGCTTACATGCATTTCTCCGAACCACCTTTGGTTCTCCACTTCTCACCCTAGAGGGACGGGGGGTGCTTCTATCGGCATCAATCACTCCTTGTCTGGCAATGTGACCTCGACTTTTGAAGGTCGGAATCATCGTTGGATTGCTGCCTCTCTCAGGGTCCCTTTCTAGTTCACTGTGGTCTCAATTTATGCCCCTAATGGTGAAGCAGATAGAATGGATACTTGGGCTTCCCTCGACTCCCTCTCACACAATGTTCTGATTTGTGGGGACTTCAACATGGTTGAGTTTCGTGGGGACCGATGGAATAACAAAGGAAAAATTATTGACGGTCAGGAGAAAGAGATATGGGATAAAATCAAGCTCCATCTCGACCTGGTCGAGGTGAAAGACATGAAGGGGTTCTCCTGGTCAAATCTCCAATCGGGGGACTCTTTGAGGAAAGCAAGACTAAATAGATGCAACATCAATCAGAACACCATCCTTCAGTGGGGTATTCCTTCGATTTCCCAACACATGGACCTGACTATCTCAGACCACTATCCGATTACTCTGTCTTTCAAACCGATTCCCATGTTCCGGAAAGCTCCTTGGTTTCATGCTTGTCAGACATCGTTTTCCCTCCCATCTGTCCACCAAGAAATTTATGTGGTGTGGGCGGATGCCTTTGCTCACTGTAATGAACCGGCTAAGTGCTGGAGAAGCACGGTAGAAAGGACTCGAAAAATTCTAATCAGGACTCAAAAGGCTTTAAGAGAAATCCGTAAAAAAAGAAGAGAAACGGTGTACCGGAGGCTCTCACGGCTTGAAGAAGAGGTGAACAAAGGTAAGTTACATTGCCAACAAGGTCTCTTGAAAATCAGGGGAAGATTAAGATTAGAGGAGGAGGTTCAAAGAAAAAATCTTCAAATTTTCTTCAAAGATTGGTGGGCAGGGAAGGTCGACAAACCAACGAAAGAGATGTGTAACATCCTCAAAAGGAAACAAGCTAGGGAATCCATCCCCCTATTGGTCAATAACAATGGAACGGAATGTTGCACGGAAGTGGAGAATAGATCTTTCATCGTCGAGCACTTTACCAATCTTCTCGGGGTCTCGACTCCTCTCTCCCCCCACAGGCGCGACTCCATGGCAACCATCTCAAGGGCTGCTCAAACCAGAATCCCACAGAACTTGATGGCTCTACTGGATGCTAACATCTCCGAGAATGAAATTATCGAGGTTATTGATGCCCTTCCCAATGGGAAAAGTCCGGGTCCGGATGGCCTTACCAATGAATTTTTCAAGTCCTTCAAACATCAGGTGGCCACCCCACTGCGCCTCATATGGCAAGAGGCTCTCTCATTCGGTGCCCTCCCTGAGTGCCTGAATAACGGCGTCATCAAGTTAATCCACAAACGGGGAGATAAGAACAAAGTTGAAAACTGGCGTCCGATTACCATGCTCCAAACAGGATACAAGATAATTGCAAAAGTTCTCGCCAACAGAATCTCTTGTCATTTAAAGTCATGGCTGTGTGAGGACCAGAAAGGTTTTATCAAGGGTAGATCTATACTTGAAGCAATTATCGATATTTGGAAGGCCTCGCATTTGCTGAGGAGTCCGCTCAAGATCTGGTATTCATTAAGATCGACTTCGACAAAGTGTATGACAGATTGGAATGGGACTTTATTGTTCAATCATTGAAAGACCTTGGATGCAGCCAAAAGTTCACGAAGATGGTCTCCACTCTTCTTGGAAATGCTTCAACTAGAATAAACATCAACGGTAAGCTCTCTGAGCCCATTCGTTTAAAACGATCAATTAGGCAAGGCTGCCCTCTGGCTCCATTACTATTCGCTATCGCCTCGAATGGGCTCAGCTGCCTATTAAAGCATCACATGGACGCTGGCAATCTCAAGGGTCTTTCCTTACCTCTAAATCACGGCCAAATGATTGTGAGACTTTTTGCTGATGACATGAATGCCTTTGTGCATAACGATATAAATAGCATTGAGGTGTTTTGGTGGTGCCTCCACACCTTTTGTGTGGCATCAGGCTCAAAAAATCAACCATGCTAAAACTGCTTTTAGAGCAATCAGCGGACATACTCCCCAATTGTTGGTGGATCAAGGGTGTCAAGTTATCCCTAGCGGTCAAGTCTTCTGTCTCCTTGGCATTCCGATGGGATTCGACATCTCAATTGACCAACGCTGGAACTGGGTGCTATCCAAGCTGGATAGGAAGCTGAATCATTGGAAAGGTATGCAAGTCAACCTGGCAGGAAGTGCTATGGTTGTTAACACATTTATGCTGTCTACAATTATTTACTTTATCTCGTGTTGGAGACCTAAGGAGAAAGACTTGGCCAAAGTGGAAAGAATCTGCAGAAACTTCCTTTGGACTGGGGACCCCAACAGGAGGGGGAGTCCCAAAATCAACTGGGAAACTTGCATTAGTCCTAAAGACTTAGGGGGCTTGGGAATTTTGGATATTGTTGGGTTGGCTGACAAGTTGGCGGCAAAGTGGCTTATCAAGGCTTGGAGCAATAGGGAGTCCTCTTGGGCTAAATTGATCTTCAGGAACTCAGAAGACCTTACCTTAGTTGGCCACCCTGGTTGGAAGGACATAGGGATTCTCACGCTTTTGTTCTCCCCCCACCCGGTCTTCCCTAAAGGCTCTAGCCTCGTGTGTTCCTTATGGAAGAATTGGAACAAGGCCAAACAGTTCATCAGAATCAATGATGAGTGGAAGTGGGCTGCTGGCATAAGACAAAATGACTCTATTTGGTTCCCGATCAGCGGCATTCGGGGGGTGGAGTCTTGGAACCTCCAAACTGCAAGGCGGTTATGGAACAAGGGGTTCAAACAATGGAAACAACTCTGGAAACAAGAGACCAACCAGTGGATTAGGTTCGAAGAATTGGATCCGAGACTTAGAGTTTCCTTTGAGGAATGGACTCTTCTTCAAAGCAGGTGTTTAGCTTGGGACCGCTCAACTACCCACCTTCTCTGCGGTCAAGATCTTCCTTGCTTGGAGGGCCTCAAATGGAGCAATGGTAAGAAGCTTTCCGGAATCCCCAACTTCAAAGAGGATTTAGATGTTCACCACACCCTTAACAAGAGATGGTGCCTTTCTTGGACCAAACTTCGGTGGGAGCTAAAATTCATGTCTATTTGGCACCCCCTAATTGAGGTCAAGAATTGTTCTTTCCGGGTGAACTCTAGCTCACATGTTCTTCGACTGCCCCAAGTCCCGTGTTATCTGGCATCACGTGACCCGTGTATCGAGTCTCACGAACCAAATCAACTGGCAACAAGTGATGTTGGGTGAGGCGATCGGCTGCTCATCGAGGCTGTGGAATGCCATCAGAGGTGAGACTCTCTGGAAGATTTGGAGGGAGCGATGTGTTGTCAATTTTGGCCAAACTCCTAAGGAATGGTCGATCGAGAAATCCTTGTTTCTCCTAGGTAAAAGAATCTCCCGAGTCAAGAGATCGCCACCGTTTAGACATCACTGTATTTATCTCCTCGAAACAACAAGTTGAAACCCAAATGGGTCCCACATGAGGGTGATGATAATTTTATCCGCCTCATCTATAATGCCCTGTAACTTGCCATACTCCTCTCCTGCATTGTGGGATTTGGGGGGTCCCATGGGCACTAGTCCCATTCACTTGTAACTTCTTCTCTTTATTTTAATTAAAGTCCGGGAGATTAGGCTAAGGCCAAACTTCCTTTATTTAAAAAAAAAAAAGTTATGGGGTAAAGAAACGCCGCCCCGCTAAATTTGCGAGAAGTTTTAGATATTACTAAAAGAAATTCTTCACGCGAGTCGCAACTTGCACGGCGTGTGGACTTTGACAGCTTCAAAATAAATTCATTTCCTACACGTCCGGCGATTGACCCTAGTGTACCCACGAGTTTCCCATATAATATTTGATTAAGAGAGGATATTATTTAAGACTTTCAGGTGGTTTTTCGCATGTAGAACAATTGTGAAGAATTGCTAATCATAGAAGTATCCTCTCAAGCACACAATATAACGTTGACTAGAAGATGGAATATACTTGAAAAACTCATTTTGAAGCAATTGTATTTTCCAATATCTAAAACAAAATTTTTTATAGTATTCTCAAAATGTAATTCCTAAACTCAGCTTCTCTAAACCAACTACTTGGGAGGATAGAGAAAAATATAACTAATGATGATTATCATGGGGAATCTTAATAATTATTTCGCATTGCACTCTTGATTGAGTTTGGCTTCAAATAAAGTAGAGATCAAATTCTCAATTGCATCGGGTCAATAGGTGGTGATAGAATGGCAAACATCCAAGAAGATTTCGGCTAAATACAAGAGAAATCACTTACTTGAAAAATCTTCTAACCAAACAGCCTACATGTGATCTACTTGCTTCCTTATCTTGCTAGATTTGTCCCATACCACCTCTAGCAAGCGATTGAGGATCCTACAAACCTGAGTCTTCCTGACTCCATGAGCTCTTCTAATTTTTGGCATGTTGTCATCGGCCGTTTCTCGGTGCAAGTCAAGGCTTTGACACTAATATAGGATCCCTGCATGATCAGCCTTGCAACACAAGACATAACACAAGCCATATTCACAAACATAGAAAGATGGACATGAGCATCACCTCCCACTCATAGGACGCACAATGGCCCACCCTCTAGCATGGGGGGTTGTAGACAAGGAGGAGGAAGCCCTCTCAAATGGTGTCCGATACCTTCGTACCGAGATCCTAAAGGCATGCGGAGGACTCCACCATGGGCGAAGAGTCCACCAACGTCATGAAAGGAATGGAAAGTAAATGAGCACATGGACCCTATATATAATCTCTTTTAAGTAGTTGCCTAGTTCACACGTGGGTAGACACTTGACACTCAGCTAGGCAATTTCAGTCTAGGTATACATTATTGGTGCACTTTGGATTAAGCGACGTATCACTCAAACTCCATCCTTAGTACGTAAGTTTTCCATTTTGTTTAATTTATTTTATTTCATTTCATCGTCATGTCATTTCTAACTTATTTTGAGCCCTCATACTTTATTGAGTATTCTATGAGTATTTTGGACCATGCTTCTCTATAGCAGAGAGACTCTATCTTACACTCATGAAACTTATAGACCACACATACACTCATCGAACTGTAGCATGGATTCCGATGTAAAGCTTGAACGGGCAAGGTTAACGTAAAATCCACTAAACCACACTCAGCCGATTGCATTGCTCCTCCTTGGTGCGAAAGGCGTTGAGTGGAAAAAAAAAAGGACTTAGCGCTCATTTCATTTCAAGTAGTTTAGCTTTGCTATCTTGAAGGAGAGGTCCAGATATCAATACCTTGGTTGGACATGTAAGGCTTTAATCAGACTAGTTGTAATCCATGTTATCTTATCTAACTCTTGCTTTGTGAGATACTATGCCCATTCACTTGTGGAGTTGTACTTTCAAAATTAAAGCTTGGTAGAATATGTGATATGATTGGTGCTTGAGTGAAGCTCGCATCACGATTTTCGAGAGAACTCGATGTTTGCCGACGTGGACAATTATCATTTAGTGAGTAGCGTGGTGCTGCCGACTGTGTTTTTTTTTCTAAAAGGAAGTTCGGCCATGGCCTAATCTCCCGGACTTTAATTAAAATAATGAAGAAAAGCTACAAGTGAATGGGAATAGTGCCCATGGGACCCCCCAAATCCCACAAAACAGGGAACGAGTTCGGTAAGCTAGAGGGCATTACAAATGAGGAGTACAAAACTATCATCTCCTTCATGGGGGACCCATTTGGGTTTCAACTTATTATCTACGAGGAGATAAATACAGTGGTGTCTAAATGGAGGAGATCTCTTGTCTCGGGAGATTCTTTTACCTAGAAGAAACAAGGATTTCTCAATCGACCATTCCTTTGGGGTTTGGTCAAAGTTGACAGCACATCGCTCCCTCCAAATTTTCCAAAGAGTCTCGCCTCTGATGGCATTCCACAGGCTAGCAGAGCACCCAACCGCCTCACCCAACAGTGCCTATTGCCAATTGATTTGGTTCGAGAGATGTAGAATCCCTGCCACTTGATGCCAGATAACACGGGACTTGGGGCAATCGAAGAAGAGGTGAACAAGGTCTTCGATGCCTCGATGGCACCGCTTGCACCATGGAGGCACACCACAAATTTTGTTGGCCCTTGCGTTGTATCAGATACCTTTATGCAAGATTTGCCACATGAGAACGGATTTCTTGATCTCGATAAGGGGGTGCCAAATCGACATGAACTTAAGTTCCCATCGAAGTTTGGTCCAAGAAAGAGACCACGCCTTGTTAAGAGTGTGATGAACATCTAAGTTTTCTTTGAAGTTGGGAATTCTGGAAAGTTTCTTACCATTGCTCCATTTGAGGCCCTCTAGGCAAGGAAGATCTTGTCCACAGAGAAGGCGGGTAGTTGAGTGGTCCCATGCTGAACAGCTATTTTGAAGAAGAGTCCATTCTTCGAGAGAAATTCTATGTCTTGGGTCTAAGTCTTCAAACCTAATCCACTCTCCGGTCTCTTGTTTCCAGAGCTGTTTCTACTGTTTGTATCCCTTGTTCCAAAGTCGCTTAGCCGTTTGGCGGTTCCAATACTCCACCTCCCTTAAGCCGCTGATCGAGAACTAGATAGAGTCATTTTGTCTTATCCCCGCAGCTCACTTCCACTCATCACTGACTCTGATGAATTGTTTGGCTTTGTTCCAACTCTTCCATAAGGAACACACGAGGCTAGAGCCTTTAGGGGACACCGGGTGGGGGGAGAACAAAAGCGTGATGATCCCAATGTCCTTCCAGCCGGGAAGACCAACCAAGGTAAGGTCTTTCGAATTTCTGAAGATCAATTTAGCCCAGGAGGACTCCCTATTGCACCAAGCATTGATAAGCAACTTTGCCGCCAGCTTGTCAGCTAACCCAGTGATATCCAAAATCCCCAAGCCCCCAAGTCTTTTGAGCTAATACAAGTTTCCCATTTGATTTTGGGAATCCCCCTCCTATTGGGGTCCCCAGTCCATAGGAAGTTTCTGCAGATCCTTTCCACTTTGGCCAATTCTTTCTCCTTAGGTCTCTAGCACGAGATATAGTAAACAATCGTAGAAAGCATAAATGTGTTGACAACCATTGCATGCCCTGCCAAGTTAGCTTGCATACCTTTCCAATGATTTAGTTTGCTATCCAGTTTGGATAGAATCCAGTTCCACCGTTGGTCCATTGAGATGTTGAAGCCCATCGAAATGCCGAGGAGACGGAAGATTTGGCCGCTCAGGATAACTTGACACCCCTCATCAATCAACAGTTGAGGCGGAGGCCCATGGATTGCTCTGAAAGCAGTTTAAGCATGGTTGATTTTTGAACCTGACGCCTTACAAAAGGTGTTGAGGCAGTTCCAAAACACCTCAATGCAGTTTCTATCGTTACGAACAAAGGCATTCATGTCATCTGCAAAGAGTCTAGCAATCATCTGGTCCTAACCAAGGGGTAGGGAGAGACCTTTAAGATTTCCAACATCCAAGTGATGTTTAAAAAGGCGACTGAGGCCATCTGAGGCGATAGCGAAGAGTAATGGAGCCAGTGGGCAACCTTGCCTGATAGATCTTTTTAAACGTATGGGTTCAGAGAGTTTACCATTGATGTTTATTCTCGTTGAGGCATTTCCGAGTAGAGTGGAAACCATCTTTGTGAACTTTTGGCTGCATCCAAGATCTTTCAGAGATTGAAAAATAAAGTCCCATTCCAATCTGTCATATGCTTTGTCGAAGTCGATCTTAATGAATATCAGTTCTTGAGCAGACTCCTCGGCAAAAGCAAGGCCTTCCCAAATATCGACAATTGCTTCAAGTATAGATCTACCTTTGATAAAACCCTTCTGGTCCTCACTAAGCCATGACTTTAAATGACATGAGATTCTGTTGGCGATTACTTTGGCGATTATCTTGTACCCAATTTGAAGCATGGTAATCGGTCGCCAGTTTTCAATTTTGTTCTTATCTCCCCTTTTGTGAATTAATTTGATGACACCATTATTAAGACACTCAGGGAGGGCACTGAAGGAGAGAGCCTCTTGCCACACAAGACGCAGCGGGGTGGCCACCACGTGCTTAAAGGACTTGAAAAACTCATTGGTGAGTCCATCAGGGCCCGGGCTCTTCCCATTGGGGAGAGAATCAATAACCTCAATAACTTCGTTCTCAGAAATGTTAGCATCCAGCAGAGAAATCATGTTCGGAGGGATTCTAGGTTGAGCAACCCTTGAGATGGCTGCCATGCAATCACGTCTGTGCGGGGAAAGAGGAGTCGAGACCCCGAGAAGATGGGTGAAGTGCTCGATGATGATAGATCTATTCTCAACTTTCGTGCTGCATTCGATCCCATTGTTGTCGACCAAGAAAGGGATGGCTTCCCTAGCTTGTTTTCTTTTAAGGATGTTACACATCTCTTTCAAAGGTTTGTCAGCCTTCCCCGCCCACCAATCTTTGAAAAATATTTGTAGATTTTTCCTTTGAACCTCTTCCTCAAGTCTTAGTCTCCCCCTAATTCTCAGAAGCC
This sequence comes from Ceratopteris richardii, assembly GCA_020310875.1. NCBI lineage: Eukaryota > Viridiplantae > Streptophyta > Polypodiopsida > Polypodiales > Pteridaceae > Ceratopteris > Ceratopteris richardii. Next base: position 30,801 of record MU260967.1, read on the forward strand.
CTTGTTGGCATTGCAAGTTACCTTTGTTCACTTCTTCTTCAAGACGTGAGAGCCTCCGATACACCAATTCTCTCCTTTTATTTCGGATATCTCTTATGGCCTTATGCGACCTGATCAGAATTTATCTAGTCCTTTCCACCGCACTTCTCCAGCACTTAGCCGGATCATTACAGTGGGCAAAAGCCTTCACCCAAACTGTGGAAATTTCTTGGTGGACAAAGGGGAGGGAAAATGACATCTGGCAAGCTTGAAACCAAGGAGCTTTTCAGAGCATGGGAATCGGTTTGAAGGAAAGAGTGATCGGGTAATGGTCCGAGATAGTCAGGTCCACGTGTTGGGAAATCGAAGGAATACCCCACTGGAGGATGGTGTTTTGGTCGATGTAACATCTATCAAGTCTAGCTTTCCTCAGAGAGTCCCCCAATTGGAGGTTAGACCAGGAGAACCCCTTCATGTCTTTCACCTCAACCAGATCGAGATGGAACTTGATTTTTTCCCAAATCTCTTTTTCCTGACCGTCAATAATTTTCCCCTTGTTATTCCAACGGTCCTCAGGAAATTCAACCATGTTGAAGTCCTTGCAAAGAAAAACATTGTGAGAGAGGGAGTCAAGGGAAGTCCAAGTGTCGATTCTGTCCGTCTCACCATTAGGGGCATAAATTGAGACCACAGTGAATTGATTAGGTGGCCCGAAAGAGGCAGCAATCCACCGATGATTCTGATCTTCACAAGTCGATATCAATCTACCGGATCAAGAGTGACTAATACCGATGGCTGCACCCCCGCCCCCCTAGGGTGCGAAGTGGAGAGCCAAAGGTGGTTCGGAAAATGCGTTTAAGCCGTTTCTAGAGATCCTTTGCGTTGATTTTAATCACCTATAAGCATATAAAGTCAGGGTTGAGGCACTTCTCTTTGACCCATTGACCAAGAATCGTCGCTCTTGAAGGGTCCGAAAAACCCCTGATGTTTAGCAAAGTGATTTTCATTATCGATGGTTGCCCTCTTTGAGGGGAGGGACCCAAACTTTTTTCTTCTTCTGATCTTCTTTTTTCCTCCCAGCTTCTTGATTTAGGATCCTAGTCTTGAGGGGGCTCTTCCAAGGCATGCCTGACGGTTGTTTCCCTTTAAGCTTTGACTTCAGTTGAGGTAAGCTTGGCAAGCAAACCGGAGGAGTAAGGCCAAGAGAGAAGCTTTCACTGTCTGGGTTGTCTTCATTGCTAGTAGTGAAGCCATCCTCTTTACTGGTAGTGTAGCCTTCTTGGTTGTCTTCTTTGCTGGTAGAGCATCCAATGGAAATGTCTGCCGGATATTCTTCGTCAAGGTTATCCCCTGGGAGGTCGACCTCATTAATCTCCTTTTCTAAGCTGCAGTACATGTTATTCGAAGGAGCAATGGTGGTAACGTTTCTTACTAAAGATCTACGAGGGCTGACATTCCTCCTACGTCTTACTTCGGTGAACCCTTCTGAATCCGTCTCTGCAACACGAGTGCCTGCTTCTTCCTCCATCGGAGGGGGAAGCTCCCGAGTGCCAGCTTGAGGTAAGTGATCCAAGGCCCCATCCGGTTTAAGCTTGTTTTTAGTGGAATTTTGCTTCAGGGGGCAATCCTTGATCCTATGACCTTGGTGCCCACAATGGAAGCACGCATTGGGCAAATTCTTGTAGGTAATCTCTTGCACCCAATTCTTTCCATCGCCATAATTTACGGAGATCTTCGAGGGGAGGACCTGGTTCAAGTCTGCTTCAACGCAAATTTGCGGGTGCCATCGTGCATTGAAAGAGTATTGCACACCATCATAGATTAACCCCCCGACATCCTCTCTTGAGGCCATAGGACGACCGATTGGTGAAACGATTTCTCAAAGAAATCCGTACAAGAAATACGGCAAGTTGGGAAGTTCCACCCAAAGCGGGTAACGAAGAGGCTTTGATTTGTTCGGAATAAAGTCTGGGGTCCACTTGAAAAGGCATAAGGTGGACCGGCCCACTTGCGAAGAACCGACTTGCAGGGCTTGGAAGGCCATCTCTTCATTCTCAAACACTATAAGCAGGTGATTTGCCGGCAGGAATTGACATTTGCACACAATTAGACTATGTTGCTCGACCTCAAAACGAGAGTCACGGAGCATTGACAAAGGATCAACACGATCAGAGGAGAAGCTAAAAATCATAGGGATGGGGAAGCTAAAAATCATAGGGATGGGGAAGGTAAGGGAGTGGGCCAAGAGGGAGTAAGCATGGAAGAAAGGCTGAAAAGATCGTATCCTGTTTGCTTGTAACCTTGTCAAATAAATGATTGAAAAGAAACATTGTCTACAGTGGAGGCTTGTTCGTTTAAATGCTCCTGTAATTTCTTCACACAAGAGTTGAGTCTGTTTACGTTCATGCTTGTGTTGTGCCCTTCTAGAAGTTTAACATGTACAAGCTTGCACGATATAATCTCTATGCCAGTAACGCGTTCTACAAATCTTTGGAGAGCTTGGATTGGGACTGATGAGACATTTTACTGAAAATTTATGACATTCATGGATGTATTACTCCTTGGAACATGTACAAAATGCATGGCTCATAAAGTGAAAGGTTATGAGCCCACGCTTATTGTAGATGGCAAAAATATACTGAATGGACTGTTCATAAATGGCTTTCTGAGAAGTTTTTTGGTGAAGGAAATGAAAAACAGATCTGCAGAGCACGAAGTATATAGTTACAGAGAAGGCCGCTGAGACTACAAGAGCAAGAGAGCCAGCAAATGGAAACACGGTCAATCGCTGGACTTCTCAGACTCATTTCCAGCTCCATCTTCACCGTCACCGTCATCCTGCGTTCCTAGTGTTTGGAAGAAGTCCGACTCGACCATGGAGGACTGTTTTAAATACATAAGCTTTGCGACGAGGTGGTCCTTCGTGTTGTGTCCATCGTAATAGACGCGTCTGAGTAGACATTCTAATTGCAAATCAGTTATCGCCAGGCCCAGCAGGATCTCGGTTGTCCACTGCCGCACATCGTCAGGAAGCCTCTGGATTTCGGCAGCATCGATAAGCACGTCTTCTATTTCGTCCCTGGATGGAGAACTAATTCGAAAGTCCCCTCTCTCTCTTCTCCATTCTAGCAGTCTTTTCAGTTTTGCAGATCTGCCGTCATTCATGACAGGAATGCCGCAGCTAAACATTATTAAGTCCAGCTCAGATTCATTCAACAGGAGCATGCCATGAAGGGCCCGAGATTCCTGAATCGGTAAATCGGAGAGCAATCCATCGTAAAAGTCATGCACGAAGGAGGTAGAGCGCATGCCATTATCATTAGCGGCTGTTAGGCCACAGCGCATGCCATTATCATTAGCGGCTGTTAGGCCACAGCGCATGCCAGTGGCATTCACGTCTGTTATACAGCGCTTGACATTGACACTCGCGTCTATTAGACAGGAGAAGCAAGATCCCATAATATTGCAGTGATTGTGTTACTGGAGTTCCGTGGGATCCGAGCAGGGAATCAATTATTCTGATGGTTTGTTCGTATGTACAGAAACTTACCAAAAAGTACGCGACCTGCTTCAAGGAGGCATTGCAGAACGGACGTTCCTGTGCACATTCGTCCTATAAGGTGCATGGACGTTTCTGTGCACTTTCGTCCATGGCGCAAGCTGAAGCATCTTGGAAGATTTCAGGCGGACTTCCGCGTCAATGGATCACTACACGAAGGGGGCACGACAAGCCCAGAATTAGTGAGGGTGTTCTAGGGCGGGTACAATGGCACATGAATCATGCATGATGCCCCGGAGACTGGAAGTACCATTTCAGTTTATTTTCTCCCGAGAATGGGGGAGTCCCTTGATTCCATCTTACGGTCTCCATACACAAAGCTTGAATTGTTTGAAACTGCAAACAATGAACGGCGCAGCTTAGATTTGACGCCCAGCCTTGAGCTTCACAAAATTTCAGCTTGATTTTTTTTCTTAATAAAAGAAAGTTCGGCCTTGGCCTATTATGCCGGATTTTAATTAAAATAAAGGAGAAAAGTTACAAGTGAATAGGGCTAGTGCTCATGGGACCCCCAAAATCCCACAATGCAGGGGACAAGTTCGATAGGCTAGAGGGCATTACAAATGAGGCATACAAATCTATCATCTCCCTCATGTCGGACCCATCTGGGTTTCAACTTGTTATTTTGGAGGAGATAAATACAATCATGTCTAAACGGTGGAGATCTCTTATCTCGCGAGATTCTTTTACCTAGACGAAACAAGGATTTCTCAATCGACCATTCCTTCGGAGGTTGGCCAAAATTGACAGCACATCACTCCCTCCAAATCTTCGAAAGAGTCTCACCCTTGATGGCATTCTAGAGCCTTGATGAGCTGCCAACCGCCTCACCCAACAGTGACTGCTGCCAATTAATTTGGTTCATGAGTCTCAATACCTCCATCGCATGATGCCAGATAACACGTGACTTGGGGCAATCGAAGAAAAGGTGAACTAAATCTTCGATGCAGCGATGGCAACGCTTGCACCATGGAGGACCAACACAAATTTTGTTAGCCCTTGCATTGGACCAGAAACCCTTATGCAAGATCTGCCACAGGAGAACGGAATTTTTGATCTCAAGTAGGGGGTGCCAAATACACATGAACTCTAGTTCCCATCGAAGTTTGGTCCAAGAAAGGCACCACATCTTGTTAAGGGTGTGATGAACATCTAAGTTCTCTTTAAAGTTAGGGATTCTGGATAGATTCTTACCATTGTTCCATTTGAAGCCCTCCATGCAAGGAAGATCCTATCCACAGAGAAGGCAGGTAGTTGAGCGGTCCCACGCAAGACACCTGCCTTGAAGAAGAGTCCATTCCTCAAGGGTAAATCTATGACTCGGGTCTAAGTCTTCAAACTTGATCCACTCGCCGGTCTCTTGTTTCCAAAGCTATTTCCATTGTTTGAACCCCTTGTTCCATAGTCGTTTAGCAGTTTGGAGGTTCCAAGGCTCCACCCCCTAATGCTGATGATCGAGAACGAGATAGAGTCATTTTGTCTTATCCCAACCGCCCACTTCCACTCATCACTGATTCTGATGAATTGTTTGGCCTTGTTTCAACTCTTCCATAAGCAACACACAAGGCTAGAACCTTTAGGGGACACCGGGTGAGGGGGAGAACAAAAGTGTGAGGATCCCTATGTCCTTCCAACCAGGATGGCCAACTAAGGTAAGGTCTTTCATGTTTCTAAAAATCAATTTAGGCAAAGAGGACTCACCATTGCTCCAACTTCGAAGCGTTGATAAACGATTTTGCCGCCAACTTGTCAGCCAACCCAGTGATATCCAAAATACCCAAGCCCCCCGAGTCTTTTGAGCTAATGCAAGTTTCCCATTTGATTTTGGGAATCCCCCTCCTATTGGGTCCCGAGTCCATAGAAAGTTTCTTCAAATTCTTTCCACTTTGGCCAACTCTTTCTCCTTAGGTCTCCAAGAGGAGATAAAGTAAATAGTCATAGAAAGCATAAATGTGTTAACAACCATTGCACGTCCTGCCAAGTTAACTTGCATACCTTTCCAATGATTAAGTTTGCTATCTAGTTTGGATAGCACCCGATTCCACTGTTGGTCCATTGAGATGTAGAAGCCCATCGGAATACCGAGGAGACGGAAGACTTGACCTCTAGGGATAACTTCACACCCCTGATCTAACAACAGTTGGGGTGGAGGTCCATGGATTGCTCTGAAAGCAGTTTTAGCATGGTTGATTTTTTAACCTGCCGCCACACAAAAGGTGTCGAGGAAACTCTAGAACACCTCAATGCTATTCATATCATTATGTATAAAGGCATTCATGTCATCCGCAAAGAGTCTCGCAATCATTTGGCCATGATCTAGAGGTGGGGAAAGACCCTTGAGATTGCCAGCGTCCATGTGATACCCTATTTAATCTAAGAAAACAATTGAACATTGAAATTGGATGATCGTGTATGGCCTCTTAAATCTTAGGATTTACCCTAAGGATTTCCATTGTACAACCTTGATTCATGTATTCCATGTCCATCAATTCTCATCATTCCCAAAACATCAGTACCATTCGTAAATCCAGCCAAAATCCAAGTCTAGCTTTGAAATACTTATTATTATTTTTCCCATATTGGTAACTTGCATTTTTTATGATCCATCCATACCACATAGATTCCTACATCCAAAAGATAACGTCAAACATCTCATCTTCATCGAAAGAATTATTCATCTTGACATCCATCTACGACTTCCACATAGCAAAAGTGAGATGACTCCAAATGGTATGAAAATAAATACAAAAGATGAAAATATCCCGTATACTATGATTTTTAGAAGATCTATATTGATGAAACAAAAAAAGATTAGTATTTATATGTAATAGTGTAGCCCAATAGTAATGAGATGTAAAGCTCCTTATGATCCACTCAATGGCAAGCTAACAAGACATGCCTTTAGGATAGAGAAGACCATGGCGCCCTTCCTCTTTAGGTAAAAAATAGGTTTTCCAAGACATATTATTAAATTTAGGGGTGTTTCAATCATCACTCCACAACAATCTTCAAGTCATTGCACGAATCTGCATAAGCTATTTGTAAAAAGAGCTCCCACAAGATACAAAATGTATGATTCCTAGAAAATTTCTTGAATTGAATTAGAAAATAGATTGGGGTGCGTAGAGTATGGCCTAATAAAATTCTTTTTAACTTATCCATGAGGCACTTCCACTTTTGGCTGAAAGAAACATTCAATCCCAAAGGATTATCCAACAATCTAAATACTTGCTCTTCCTTAATAAGCTTACAAGCACGTTATAAAATACAATGAAGATTAGAAACAATGTTGAAGGATTTAAAACTAGTTGTCTTGTCATTAATTTGGGCCACACTAAGCAGAAAACAAGTTAAGAAATTATGATCAAGCACACCACCGACACTAATCAAGGCATTAGTACGATCAACAATCATATGATGATGCGAGAGGGAAAGGGAGTTAGCAATATTTTGTATGATCAACTCGAAGGTGAAACATGGACCTTTCACACAAAACAAACTATTGAATAAGATAGACATTGAGTCCATATTAGGAATACATGTGATCAAACCTTTCTCAAGGATGTTCAAAGAGAGTACTCTAACTCTCCAATTACGAGTTGAAAATTCCTTATGATGTTTTACATGTCTCAACCTTCTTCAATTACATTACTAATGGCCTTAATACACTTCTAGTAATGCTTTTACACCTTAAGAAGGAAATATTTCTCTTGTTTGAACAACTGTTGTTGAAGATAACCTCATTCTTGATCTTTTGACACACCCATAGACCAAGTACTAGAAGGGAAGAAGAAGATGCCAATAGCTCCCAATATAAGTTTCTTGAATAGAGAATTACTCATGCAATGCAGCATAATACATGTCCGTATTAGAAATGTTTTTATTAAAGGAAGCGCATTCTATAAGCAAACTATTGAATATCTTCCACTTTATCACAATTTTATGCAATTCTCATCGCCAATTCGAAATTATAGATCCTTGCCAAGTTTCTTAGTATGAGTTTTGTAAAATGAGGTATCGTGATTCAACTCAGCTAGACCCCTCCTTGTTGAGGTTGCATCTAATAGACTAAATGTTCCCCTTATTCCTTTTCAAAATTTTGTATATAATATAAGGAAAATTTGGAATATCCATATTGGACCATGGGGTCTTAGAACTTATGATTTACCCTAAGGATTTCCACCCTACAACCTTGATTCATGTGTTCCATGTCCAACATTTCTCGTCATTCCCAAAGGATCACTCCCATTCCTAACTCTACCCAAGATCAAAGTCCAAACTTGAGATACTTATAAATTTTTATTCCATAGTGATAACTTGTAGTTTTTATGATCCATCCATACCACGTAGATTCCTACTTCCAGAAGACAACTTCAAACATCTCATCTTAATTGAAGAAAAGCTCTACCTTGACTTCCATCTATGACTTCCGGATAGCACAAGTGAGATGACTCTGAGTGGTATAAAAATAAATTTGAAAGATGAAAAATATTCCATGTAGTAAAATTTTTCCAAGATCTATAATCACGAAACCACAACAGATTAGTATTTATATGTAATAATATAGCTCAACAATAATGATCTGTAAAGCTCCTTATGATCCACTTAATGGCAAGCTAACAAGCCATTCCTTTACGAAATGAAAGACCATGGCGCTCTTTCTCTTTAGGTAAATGATGGGCGGTCCAAGAAACTATATTAAATTTAGAGGTGGATCAATGAGCACCCCTCAACAATCTTCAAGCCATTGCACAAATCCACATAAGCTCTTTATAAAAAGGTCTCCCACAAGATACAAAATGTATGATTCCTAGTTTTATTGTCTTTAATCTAGGAACCACTAACCAAAAAAATAAGTTAAAAAAAATAAAAGATATAATTAAACACACCACCAAAATTAATCAAGGCATTAATATGATAAGAACTCATGTGATATTGCAAGAGTGAAAGGGATTTATCAATATTTACAATTTTATTTGACCTCGAACACATTAGGGCAAAAAATGGCAAAAAAGGGGCCGTGTAAGGATTCCAATTACTTTTCTTAATCTAGATTAATGTTCTCAAATCATTTTTAAAAATTCCGTGCACGTGCATTTAAAACGTATCTTATGAAGATATATTAGTTTTGTAAGAGAGAAAGTTCTTGTGATAATCATGAAAAGTGATTTGCCTCAAAGTTTATGCTCGTTAGGTGCTCACGGAATTTCAAGTTTCCCACTTGTTATTCCACCTATATTATGTGTGTTTAGGATGTTCTTCACTTTTTTATTCTCCTCTTCATAGTAGACCTGCTCCTCTTTTCCTCATGAATGTGAACAATTTTGCCATAGAGAACCTCAATCCAAACACTCTCACTGACCTTTCATCCAGCTGAAGTCTGTGTGATAAATTCCATATCAACATTGCAATCAGTCAAGAGTATGCAACAACAAGAAAGGTATTCCAACGAGCTCTTCAACCTTGTGAAGTTGATGGATTGCACAAAGAAGGAAAAAAATATATCGACATATGGGCAGATGGAGTTGTTTATCTGATTGATCCACAAACTAGAAGGTATCCACCTTTTCATAATCTTCATGATCTGATTAGATTTGTAGAATTAGATGGTGATGACGGTTCACATGGCTATTGCTGAAAGCTTTGTGAGATGTCAAAGAACTGTTTGCAATACATAAGCTATCTGTAAAATGTACTACATCAGAGAGACTTACATCAGAGGGATCTAGAAAAAAGTTGTCGAATTTGTCTTCTCAATTAGAAACTTTCAAACAAATGAAAGAAAATCATATAGGATTGAGAATGCGGTCTAAACGGGTAAAACCATTTTTAGATTTGACTGAAAAATTTGGCCAAAAGAAAAAGAGAAGGAAAATTGTAAGAGATCATGTATCAAATGTGCTAGGTTTAAACACGTTGAGCAGTTTTGAGCGTGTTCATTTTTGTAATGAAATTATGAGTCAAAATGACGTTTTGAAACTATTGAAACAAAATGAAAATTTTTTCTTGAAACGATTTATTTTTAAAAAACTCACAAAAGAAATAAATTTGTTTCTAGAACCATCTCGAATTCAGGAGGTTTGTGATGGAGCTCGAGTGAGTAGAAAAGGTTATAAAGCAATTTCAAAAGTTTGGTGTGAATTTCTTAAATTTAATAAAGTAAAACACTTTGGATTGCCTAGACCTCATCATGTAGGAAAATATCAGCTCTCCTTGAATAAGAGTGTCACATCTATATTTGGTGCCTATAAACACATTTATGGTAACATGCGTTATGAGGTAGGAATACTAACTTTACACTTCACTTACAATGCATTTAACAATATATGGATAGATATAATCAGACTTCAGACATGCATGGTTCAATTCTATAATATAAAAGAGCATGAATGTTCTAGACTTTTGAAATTTGTAATAAAACTTGATGAACCTAAAATTAAAAAACATCAAAAGCTGGAAAGAATAAGTATTGCACTAATGAATAGAGCTCTGGACTATAGCGTTGGGAAACTTGATACTCCATCTCTCAAGGTTCAATCAGAAATGGAGCTATAGTGGGTTGGGTGTGCTGAAGTTCCATCTGAGAGTCATAAAACACTTAAGTGGTTATTCTAACAGACAGACATTGCAAATTTTATCCAAACGCATAACTCAGGAGAATTGTTGAATTTGGACAACTACGAGAGCTTTAAAATTGAGTGGCATTTGAGTTGAGACTTGAAGACTCTTAAATGCATGTTTGGTATAGCGGGGGTGCAAATTGTAAATACCCTTGTTTGCATTGCATGCAAAGTCCACGTACAAGAGAATGGATTGCTAAAAGTGAGGTTGAGGAAGCTCCTTGGAGAAAAAATGTTAATCTACATAATTACTCATCTTCTACCATGATTTGGGATCCCATACTTCCAATATAATCATTTATGTACACATATGTAGGTTGCATGCAGAGTTAAGGATCATTGATAAGTTGGTACGTCTTCACCTGGATTATGCATATTCCATCAAGCCTACACCTCTTGTAGATGAATGCATAAAAACGTGTGAATCTCTGCTTTCAAAAATGGGATTTAATGATGTTAATGTTCATCTAAGAAAAGATCCAAAGCTTTCACAAAATATAGGTGATGTATTATAGGATATGTCAATGGGAGGTGCAAAAGCAAGAAGATTCTTTAGCAACACCGATGAAAAAACAACTAATTGCAATGTGGACTCATTGGAAACAATTTGTGAATTTACAACAAATGTAAAAAGCAATCCAAAAATAACAAAAAAAAAAAGAATGGAGGTTTGGGTTAGACTAGATAGATTTTTGAAGATCATGAGACAACAAGTTATATCTGATACCTATGTGATTGAATTCAGAAGTGCAATCACAAAGCTTATAGAAACCATCACACAAGCTTGGAGTGTCAAAGACATAACTTACTACTTGGTGAGTTTCATCAAAGAAATTTACTCCAGCAATATACTTGGTGTTTTGATATTTAGCTTTATGTTTTTACAACATATTCTTCTTTTGTATGGTCCATTCTTTACAAAAAAGGAAGCACTTTCCACATGGAACACCAAGGGCATAGAAAAATCTCATTATCAAGCAAGAACAACCTTCTTCATATGCAAGAGAAAAGGAGGAATCACAAAAAGTAATGCTTTCAAAGAGCTTTTTGATTGGTTCTTTAGAAGACAATTACAAAGGAGCACATGCCAGATATCATCATCAGATAATCCATACAGATCATGTCAATGAGGAATACCACGAGAAGTGTTCTAGGTCATGGATTTACAAAAAAGAATGAGATTTCATTCCAACTTGAAGCTATAATATTCAGAATATCTTAAACAATGCTTCTGGCCAAAAAAACATATGGATGTATATATAGTGTCTGAAAATCATGAATTTTTGAAATGAAATATTTATTCTTCTTTCAGTCTTTTCAATGAGCTTGACTCTAGCGAATCTCCTCTATATCTAAGGAAATCTTTTCTCCTATAGCTAGCAATACTTTGTACATCTGACACCTCTGCAGCCATTGCCATACGTTGAATAACATAGGAAATATCTAGCTCTATAAGCATTGAGCCCTAGGGCATGGCCAAAAATCCTGAATGCTGAAGTTCTCTCAAGAAGCAAAATACTATATGCATTAAATGGTAGTGATGAAAAGCCCATGTACTTTGAAAGAGTCTTCAGAGAGAATAATCCAAATTAACTTTGGAAGATAATGAATGACTTAATGTATATCCAGTTTTGCTTTTCCTTTACTCTCTATAGCTTTTCTTGTGCCCTTGCCCTTGCCAAGATAATTGTCCTCATCCAAAATAGATAACTGTGGAAATCATGAGAAAGCAAGATCAGAGAAAGCATTAGGAAAAAAATGAACTTATATGAAAAGAGTAAAGAAGACGACCAATTCAAGCGATTACGATCATCAGGAAATCTTGGATCAAACTAATCGCTTGAATCCGTCATCACTGACAATCATGAAAAAATACCATCACCTACCATCATTTATAAGTATTGTGAGATAAAACCCTTAGATATATTGCAAATGAGGATAATCACGCATCAATAGAGAATTTTAACTCAGAAACAAAGAAATCCAAGAGACAAACGATTCAAGCCACTAGGATCATCCAAAAGTCTTCGATGGGCCTAATCGCTTGAATCGGTCGTGTGTTCTAAACAATAGCAAATAGATCTTATTTTGCAGAGAAATCCAAGAGACAAACGATTCAAGCAAATAGACTCATAGAAACGTCTCGGATGGGCCTAATTCCTTGAATCAATTGTGTGTTCCAAATGATAGCCTAATCGCTTGAATCCGTTCTCTCTTCTTAATGATAGCAAATAGATGTTTGTTTTGGCTTTCTCACATAAGGGAAAGCAAGAAAATGACTAAAAAGGAAGAAATCTAGACACGACCAATTCAAGCAAATAGGCTCATTACAAATTTTTTGATTGGCCTAGTCGCTTGAATCGATCATCTCTTAGAATTTTCCTATTTGGACGTACCTTGACCTCATCTTCCTCTTGAATCAGTTCTTTCTCATCAATCCTTATTGTTCCTTTGTCCTCAACTACCTCTACAAATGAATATCCTCTCCAAATGAGAAAATCCCTAAATCTTCTTGTCATTGGTCAAAATCCTCGTCTGCAAGGGTTGGCTTTGGTGAGAGCACTTTTTTGTAATAGGTTGAGAGAGCTTACGTTGAGTCTTTGAACTATTAACTTGACAAGCATAAGTCCAACTTCAAAAATTCCTCCTTAATTTCATCCTTCTCATTTATAAACCTCCTTGCAACTTCCTCTGATTCAGCTATAGCAGCAAGGTAGTAGTCTTCTCTTATGTTCAAAAGCTCTTGAATGCAATAGAGAGGAACAAAATCCTTCCGAGAGATAAAGTAATATGGGATATTTGGAAGGGTCAGTGATTTCTCTGAGGTTTTCACGTCTGGCTCTCTTATGGTGGTCTTTGCTCTGACGGAAGTGACATCAAAGTTCCTTACCTCTTCTTCTTCTACTTTGAGGTTAATCTCTTCAACTATCTCTTTGACTTCACTTTTTAAAAATTCCTCAAGTGAAACTTCTAGGGATTCCTTTTTTTCTTTATCTTCCTTTTCTTCAATTTGACCAATTGAGATGTCATCTAGCCAGATGAGAAACCCTATGCTCAAGGGCACTAAACAACAATTGTTTTGGTGTTTTGGGCAAACGCAAAGGGAAATCTTCGTGCATTTTCTAGTGATTGTGGCCCTATCCAAAGGATCCTTCCTAAAAATCATTGGGTGGATATATGTTTTCCTAGATATGATAACTTCTTGACCATCTTTTATCCTATTGAATCTCTCCCATTCATCCAAAAGAAATTCCTTGCTTTTCTCCACGTGCTTCAAAATCAAAGATGGGATTGAAGATCTTCATTGCATCTAGAAAATGATTCACCCCAATCCCTTTTGAAGAATAAAATCTAGTAGTTTTTCAGACGGAGAAACACTAATAATTACATCCTTCTCTTCCATCACAAAGGGCGACCGATACAAGCAAATAGGCATAGTCAAAGGAGTCAAAGAGGCCTGATCGCTTGAATTGGTTGCCTATAGAACTAGAGCTCAGAGCGCTTGGCTATGAAGACAAAAATTTGATGAAGGTTGAAAATCTGAAAATGAGCAAGCCAACTAGTATTTATAGGCAAGGGGAGAAAGTAACGATCATATGATGTGGATGATTGAGTGTGTGCCACATGGCCAATTTGAATTTTAAATTTGAACGGTCAAATGATGTGGACCACTTAGATGTTGACATGTGGAAATTTACATTGGGATTCCCAATGGCTAGATGAGCTCGACCAATCTGACATTGCCACATGGCATGTATGCTCAAATCAACATGATACCTATTTAAGCTCCTAACTTCATTTTTGCCAATTTTTTTGTGACATATTTGCTCTGTGGACTTCCACCAGTTTTCATGCTCCAACTCTCTTCTGCGAATATCACTAAGTCGTCTTCTCCTTGAGCTTGCTTGGTGCAAAAGGTATTATCCATCTTCTAGAGCGATTAGTGAAATCGGAGATTTTCTATTTGCTTGAATCGGTCATCTATTGTAAAAAAATCATGTTCTGTGGAAGACGATCGATTCAAACAATTAGTTGAATCCGAGATCACTGGACTTCCCCAATCGCTTGAATTGTTCGTCACTAGTTCAAAGGATTTTTTTGATTATTTATTCTTAGGATCAATAGTGAAGATAAGGGGATTTCATTCTTTCCACTTGCTTTGGGATGACCGATTCAAGCAATTAGGGGAATCATAGATTTTCATATTGACCTAAAGTGAACACCTTGATTTATTTGATATGACGGATTCACGCAATTAGATGAATGGGCGATTTTTGGATGACTCTTATCGCTTGAATTGGTCGTCTTATGGTTTGTTGCTTTTCCATGTGTTTGATCCACTTCAATTCTTTTTTACAGATCATGGCTAGGGTAAAGAAGACAGCTAGGAAGTTGTACCCTCAAAACCAAGACCATGGGGGACCTTTTCTAGAGGGGCAAGGCCCTACTTCAGAGACCATAGATAACCAAGATAATTTTGATCCACAGAAAACATATGCCAAAAAGAGAGTTAAATATCATGTAAAATCACTGAGGGAAATCAGAAGAGCTTAGAAAACTATGGGACTTCTCATCCCAAGGCTTCCTTTTATGAGAGTAGTTAAGGAGATCTCTGTCAATCTTTGCTCTTTGATGAAGACTACACCATTTGTGAATATCGAATGGCAAATCCAAGCTCTTCTATGCTTTCAAGAAGCAGTAGAAGATTTTGCAATTGATTTCATGAATGATGCTTATCTTTGTGCAACACACTATCATGCGGTGACACTTATGGCCAAGGACTATGTTGTTGTGTCCAGGCGAAGATACAAGTTTGATAAAGCCATTGTACCTCATGGCAAGCATGATGAATTTTTTTTTGATATTCTTAATATACCTCTAGCAAGAAAGCCTAAACCATCCACCGCATGATGCCATCTGGTGACCATTCAATAAAAGAGAGTGAGGAGGAGAAGAGAAGGATGAATCTTTTGACAGAAGAATCTGTTATCCTTGAGGACATTTAGAGGCTGAAGAAGGCTAACTTGGAGCTTTTAAAGAAAGGAGATGGACAGATAATTGTCAATGCTTCAATGCCATGGGAGGATGACTTCATGCTTGACATTAGGCCTAAAGACAACAAAATGTTGAGATATTTCAAAGTTGAAATCTCTAATAACATTGTTAATATAGCTCTCATGTATATTTGAGTCCATAGTATGCTGCATTTTATCAATACTTGATCTTCTTGATGCATTTTCTGATGATTTTATATTTGTAGGGCCTTCCTCTAGCAATGTGAGGAGTCAGTCTCGAGGAAGGTCTTTATTTTGGATCCCCTTGTGACTCAGTGTATATTATTCAGCATGAAGATATTGATCATTTTCTCAAGAATTTTAGTGAGGAGATACTATATGTAGTTTATCCATATATTGAGAAGTATGTTTTCATTTCTATTTCTCTTATAAAGTTATTCCTTTATTGGTGGTTTGATTAATGAGCATGTCACCTTTTCAAGGGTCACTGGAGTCTTATAATGATTAATTTTGTTGAATACCAATCCTTATTTATGAGCTCTCTAATTTAATGAGAGCATGGTAATTGTAAATTGTAAGTTCACACTTCCATTGCTCTTTTACATTTCTATTGCCATGCACTATGAATGCATTGTGATATTTATTTAGTTTTGTGAATGCATTGTGATATTTATTTATTGCCATGCATTCTGATATGGAGTGTTGCCAAACTTTTGAAAATGCACATTGATCAGAAATATCCAAGAAAAGTGAATGAAGAAAAAAAGTTTGCTTATATGAAAATTCATGTGCCACTATAGAAAGACACTACATCATGTGGATGGAGAGTAATTGCCAATGCAGTAAGGTTCTTGAAGTGTAGATTTTACAGTCCAGATCTAAATCTATCTAACTATCGAGATTCTCCTCCATCGCCTCCACCACTAGGACATAAGAATACTGAAGATAAGAAGAAAAGACCTCCTGTTCACTCTCCATTGAAGCATGTCCTGAAGAATAAGCAAAGACGTGAGAGTTCTAGAAAGAACAAAAATAAGAAAGGTGAAGGCTCCAAAAATGTATAGAGTTTTGTATCTATCTTGATATTTAGCCCATTACTTCCAACATATGTTGAAAGATATTTATATGCTCTTTTTTGTTAATGCAATTTTTGTTGGAGCAAGTCCATGGCAAGTCTAAGTGATGGCTTGAGTCATCAAAAGACCTAGAAACTTGAAGGAAATGTCTAGTCTTTGTAAAGTTCACTTGTGAACTCACCCTTGTAATGTTTTGAGTACTTACTTGATGTAGAAGTAAAATTATCTAAAGTGGTTGAGTCCACTTGATGAAAAAGGAAAGAGAATTCATGAATTCGTGATTGAAGTGAGTGTAGAATCAATCAATCACTAAAAGATAAGAGATTTGTTTTAGGTGAGCAAGATTCAAATTCAAATCTTGGCATCAACTATGGTTGGACTTCACAACTCTCAAGAAAGATCCCAAAAAAAATGTGAATGATTTTGTCACAAAGCTCAATGACATAGCAAATCAGTTGGGAAGCATTGGAGAGGTAATAGAGGAAGAGCAAATTGTAAGGTAGGTCATCAATGGCTTGAAGGCAGATGACAAGTGGGAAGCATTCACAACAATTATGGAGCTATACATGGATATGCATGTACCAAATTTCAATACACTCATAGGACAACTAGTTACTCAAGAGGCCAAGATCATCAAGAATGGAGAAAGCTCCAAAGGTAACTAGTATTTTGTCTTGTATACTAATAAAAGCAAGTTCGAAGAAAAGAAAGGAAGCGGAAAGAAAGTGGATGATGAAGTAGGTATAGATCAAGCTAACTATGCAGGTAGAGGAAGACATGGTAGAGGTAGAGGCAGAGGATGAATGCAAGGAAGGGGGAGATTCCAAGACTCTAACTCATGCTCTATTTTTGGATTAACTAATCATAATCCTGAAAACTTCTTTAGGAATTCCAGGAATCAAAGAGTCTTAGGCTACAATAGAGGAGGTTATGGCTACTCAAGAGGAAGGTTCAACAATTACCATGGCAACCACAATAGCTACAACCATTCATTCAAACTATCAAGGAGGCAATAGGGGAAAATAACTACATAGAAGACTCAAATCAAGAGGACTCATTGCTAATCATGAATATGGCCATGCCACAAGGTAAATTTGATGAGCATGTTTTCTACATAGATTTAGGTTGTTCCAATCATGGTAGGAAATGTGGCACTCCTATCAGATTTAGAAAATCCAAGTAACAAGCATGAAGTGCAGACATGTGATGATACAAGACTTTTGGTGGAACAGATAGGAAATCTAAAAGCACCTGATGGAAACATCAACCTACTTAGCAAGGTACTCTATGTCCCTACCATCACAAAGAATTTGATAAGTGTAGGACAGATTGTTGAAAAAGGCCTATAGGTTCGGTTCACAAAAGCAACAACATTTGTTGAAGATCCAAGTCAAGGATTTAGGAGAATCACAAAAGGTGAAAAGACAGGTAGATTGTTCACATTTCAATTACAAGACACTAGAAACATTGCTCTCTTTAATTATGGTAGTTAGACGCTCACAGATTTGGAAGTATGGCACAAAAGGTTAGCACATATTGATGAAAGATCTATCTGGATCAAGGTATTATGTCTCCTTCATTGATGATTGTAGTAGATGGACTATATTATATCTTATGAAACACAAAGATGAAGTCTTTTCATGCTTCAAATGATATTTGGATCTTGTGGAGAATCAAATAGGTAAGACATTAAAGAAGCTAAGGTTAGATCGAGGGGGAGAGGATTTCTCTCATGAATTTGACTCCTTTCTTCAAGAAAGAGGAATCAAAAGAGAGATCACTACAAGGTACACTCCTGAGAAAAATGGAGTGGCAGAAAGAAGGAATAGGATAATTGTTGAAGTTGCAAGGTCTATGCTTAATGAGAAGCACTTACCTAATTACTTATGGGTTGAGGCTGTATCCACAGCTAGTTATTTGATTAACACGTTACCTTCAAAATCACTTGATGGTATGACACCATATGAGGCTTGGAATAGAAGAAGACCAAGCTTGGATCATTGTAAGATTTTTGGATGTTTTGCTTATGCTCATGTTCCTTCACAAATTAGAGGCAAGATGGATCCCAAAGCAGAAAGGCGTGTATTCATTGGATATGACAACAATAAAAAGGGCTACAGATTATACAACCCAACAACCAAAGGATTCTTGGTGAGTCGAGATGTAGTATTTGATAAGAATAGTTCTTGGTATGAACATTCATGTAGAAAGGCCAACTTACCTTATGATCTTAAAGACGATTTTCCAAAACTTGTTAAGGATAATCCTCCTAAATTTGAAGAGCAGGATACCTTAGAAGATGATGAAGAAACTCAGTATGAAAAACTCAAACTGTGGAAGTCTAAAGGTAAAGCAAACATGTAGGAATTTGGACAAGAGGTAGAATCATCACATCATGGCCCAAGAAGGTCCATGAGGGAGAAAAGAAAACCAAAAAGGTTTGGGTTTGATAATTCTCTAGTCCCTAGACATTCAATCTATCTAGCACAGGACATAAATCAAGAGAACCTTCAGAATTTGAGAAAGAAAAAAAGAAATCAAAATGAAGGCATGCAATGGAAGAAGAAATTGAAGCCCTTGAGGAGAATAACACTTGGGAGTTGGTTCCAGAGTCAAATTGAAGATGGATCTACAAATTGAAGAAGAACTCAGATGGCTCCATTAATAGGTATAAGGCAAGGCTTATGGCAAAATGCTTTACACAAACTCAGGTAATTGATTATGAGGAGACCTTCTCTCTTGTGGAAAAGATGCCTACTATTAGAGTTTTTGTTAGTATTGCCTCTTCCAAGAATTGGAAGATACTTCAATTGGATGTAAAAAATGCATTTCTTAATGGATGGATAGTAGAACAGGTATATATGGCACAACCACATTGTTTTGAGAATCACATATATCCTAATTATGTGTGTAAACTTAAGAAAGATTTATATTGAATGAAACAAGCCCCAAGGGCTTGGAATTAGATGCTTGTCTCATTCTTGCAGGACAAATGATTTCAACCTAGGAAGGTAGATCCATCACTATTCATAAGAAGGAGTAATTCTGAAGTCATCTATTTGTGTGTATATGTAGATGATATTATAATTACAAGAGATGATATAGATGGCATGAAGAGTCACTCAAAGAAAGTACATTTAGGACATGTTGGAAAAATTCAAGATGCAAGATTGCAAGATTGTAGGTACTCCAATGGAGGTTAATCATAAATTGAGCTCACATGAAGGTGAACTCATAGAAGATGTGACATGTTATCAAAGCCTTGTGGGTAGCTTGAACTATGCCACATAAACAAGGGTTGATATATGTTACAGTGTGAGTGTGCTAAGTCAATTTATGCACACACCCAAGAAACCTCACATGGAGGCTGCCAAAAGGATACTCAGATATCTCAAAGGGACCATGAATGAAGGGTTTCCTTATATATCTGATTTAAGTTTGAAATTGTTCTCTAATGCACATTGGGCTGGCTCCAAGGAAGATAGAAGGAGCACCTTAGGATATCTTACCTTTGTAGGTTCAAAAATTGTCTCATGGTCATCCAAGAAGCAACCCATAGTTTCTCTCTGTTCTACTGAAGCTAAATATAGAGGTCTTGCTATAGCTACTCAAGAAGCAAAGTGGATGAAGACACTATTCACACATCTTGGTTTGGAGATTGGAATTCGAAGTATCTTTGGTGGCAATATGAGCTCCATTCACTTGGCTGCCAATCCAATTTTTCATGCAAGGACTAAAAATATTGAAGTACATTATCACTATGTAAGAGAGAAGATTGTGAGCAAGGAAATTCAGTTAACTTATGTGTCAACCCATCAATAATGTGCAGATATCTTAACCATGGCACTAGATGGAACCAAACTCAACAAATTTAAAGGTCTGATTGGCTTACAGGTAATCTTGGAAGATTGAAGATCTCAAGCTCACTTGACTTGAGGGGGACCTGTTGGAACAAGTCCATGGCAAGTCCAACTAATGGCTTGAGTCATCAAAAGACCTAGAAACTTGAAGGAAATTTCTAGTCTTTGTAAAGTTCACTTGTGAACTCACCCTTGTAACTTTTTGAGTACTTACTTGATGTAAAAGTAAAATTATCTAAAGTGGTTGAGTCCACTTGATGGAAAAGAAAAGAGAAGCCACGAATTGATGATTGAAGTGGTTGGAGAATCAATCACTAAAAGATAGGAAATTTCTTTTAGGTGAGCAAGATTCAAATTGAAATCTTGGCTCCAAAGATCACTATATATACATGGCTCTTTAGTCAC
This sequence comes from Ceratopteris richardii, assembly GCA_020310875.1. NCBI lineage: Eukaryota > Viridiplantae > Streptophyta > Polypodiopsida > Polypodiales > Pteridaceae > Ceratopteris > Ceratopteris richardii. The sequence continues at coordinate 51,315 of MU260967.1, forward strand.
AGTTTTAGACCTCCATGAGCAGAGCTTTATGCCATATCAAAGTGTGGGTTCAAGGCACGCATATGTATCAGTAAGAACATTGTACTTTCCAATCAATATAAATTCTTTTCATGATCATTTGGGTTCATATCTTCATGCTTTTGTGAGTACACTGTTCACTGCCATCTATCAATTTCTTCATTTAGTTTGTAGACATGGTTTCTCTAAGCATGATCCATCATTTTCAGTGATTAAAATGGGTAAAGTTTTATTTATATATATGCTATATATTCACAAATGTTCATTGCAATTGGGGTTTTCAATCTTGAGATATATTTATTTGAAGTCGACTATATCTCTCCATCTTTACCTCTTTGTCAGAACTCCATCAGAACAATCATTTTCTCTAAGCTTATTCTTAGTCTGTAGTTCATCATTTTCCATGATTCAAGGCTTGATAGAATCAAAATACTCTCTAGTATATGCTTACAAAATGTCATAAACATTGCATCTTGAAATCTCGAGATATTAACATTTATCTGCTCATGGGTTTGAGTATTACTATAGCCGGTGAAAATCGGGATGATGCTATACCTTGCTAGACACTTTTCTCTTTATGTAGTCCATCATTTTTTATGAGATCACTCATGATTCTTAGATTACTACGTTAATAAGAGTTCCCCAAAAGGAATTAAGTCAATTGGTGCTGTGGCCAGAGAATTGTTCAAAATAGTGGATAGGTCTATGAACAAAAATAACAAGTTTTTTGTTCTTGAATCTACTCCAACTTATCTGTTTTGATTCATCCTTTTGAGAGTGATCTTTCAAGGTAAATAGGGTGTCTAATACATCCTTTGGAAAGCTAAAAGAGCCCAACACATATCTATGGAGTTCATTTGGCTAGTGTAGTGCAAAGTTTTTGCAGCACCACTTCATCTTCATCAAGTACAAATCCATATCTTCGCAATTTTGTACACAAAATAACCTTAAGAGCCATTCTATATTTATCTAGAAGATAGCAATTTTAAATCATGTTTGTACAAAAAAATGTTATTAGGGATGGCATTAGTTTTTCTTCAATGTGGTCTACCCTTTTTTCATGAATAATAAGTTGTTTATTATTCATTTGTTAAACATCATGCTATAACATGATTTGATGATATGATATTGAAAAATTGGGTATGTGAAGGAAAATGGAGAACATTAGAGGATATGACCGATTCAAGCAATTAGGGCACTCCAAAATCTTCCATTACCCCTAGTTGCTTGAATTGGTCATTTCACCCCACAGAAAAGTCACGACTGATTCAAGCGAGGAGAGAAATCCGGGAACTTCAATTGCCCCTTATTGTTTGAATTGGTCTCACAACGCCCATACACATTGAAAAAGAAAGAGACCAATTCAAACGATAAGCGCCTTGAGAGAACCTTCAATGCTTCTTATCGCTTGAATCGGTCCTGTGCTCCAAGCTTATCCCCTTTGAGATATTCCTACCTTATTGCTCTATCTTACTTTGAAGTAGCATGGAGAAGTTTTTATCCTCACCTTCACCATTAGAATTTGTTTGGACAAGTAACATAGAGAGCTTCTTATCCTTATCTTGAGCAATAGAAACCTTGCACAACAAAAGTTTTTCGACAATAGAAATTTTTAAAAGGTGATGATACAAACCAAAAAAATACCAGTATCAATATCATGATTTACGCAAAAAAGAAATGCAATTTCGCATGTTTGCGACAATGATAAATAGTTGCATGTTTGAGGCAATGATAAAAGCTTTTGCACATTATAAACCTTAAAAGAGTGATGCAAAACAATGCTAATATGAATATGGTGAGTTAAATAAAAAAAGATGTATTCAGTAGAAGAAAAGGGCAAGCTTGGTTACATTCTTAAGGGTTGGACTTGATCACCTTGGGTGGCAGACAAGTTATGCCAGATAGTGTTTTCTCTGATCTAATGTTTACCATGGCACCATCAATTGAGAATCTGAATTATGGTGAAACCTCATCAAGGAATTCTAGGAGCTGCCTTACATTTTTGAGTTTCCAATTTGCAGTGACAATTATTTTCCTAGGTTGAAAATCTTGATAAATCAATATTTCTAGCCCAAACTCTTGATAGCTCTCTTACGAATCCAAGGATATCCAGAGTCCAAGCTTTTTTTTCCACCTTTTGTAATCATATCCTAAAACAAGTGATTGTCCAGATATCTGATATGAAATTGAAAGAGAATTTGGGCTAACTATAGATAAAGTGATGTCTCTTAGGTTTTGATCTTCTTTGCTATCCCATTTCCTACCTTAGACATCATCAATCTTAAAAATTGGAACTCTCCTATTCAACCACATTGTTTTTGCTTTCTCTAATAACATGTTTTTAAAACATGCTATAGAAACATGAAAAGGAAGAAACCATTGAATCTTTAATCCTTTGAGAAATTTGGCTTTCTAACATTGTCCTTTGGACATGAAATTTCATTTTGCATAAAAAACTTGAAACTGTTGAATGATTAGGAGCACCCCAATCTAATGAACAGATGCAAGGAGCAAGCAAATGTACAAGATTTCCATAAGCACTCCTCCTTGATGGCACCTCATAATCTACAAAGTAGACCAATAATAGAATGCTATTGAAAAATTGAACAGATTTGTTTGCATACAGAAGTTTTTCATAATCCTTATGAAGGACCTTGAATGTTCCTGTCAAACTTCAATAGGTTGCCACTTGAGAATATTGGAAGGAAAAATATTTTCCATACAAAAAAATATATCTTGAAATAGAGAAAGAAATGAAATTGAAAAAAAAGCATTATTAAAATTCTCTTACAGTATGACAGGAATTGCAGATGATTGTCTAGCACGAGATCCTTAGCATTGTACACATGTTGAAATTTTGCAAACCAGCCGTCTTTCTTCAATTTGAAACTTAAAATATGACCTTTCCAATGGTTTTTTGTGTCGTCTCTTTTAGTACACTTGACTTTATGGGCACCTGTGCATGTAGGAAGCATTGTCACCCAATCATTAAGCTTCACTGGAAGATGTTTCCATAAAGAATCCTCGCTTCTATTGTAAACCTCACATGAGGTTATACGATTGGAAGGATGATGAGAAGTAGAAGCCATTCAAAGTAGAAGAATGATGAGAAAGAGGAGAGAACGCTCAAAGTGGGAAACCGAGTTTCACAAATTTTGTGAGTATTTATAGACAAAAAACCTTTTTACATGTGGAAGCGAAATGCAATCTTTTGATTTTATGTATCAACTATGACCGACACATCATTGAATTTTGTGAACACAAAAAAAAATTTGTATCTTCATAAATCATTTCTCTATTAGAAATTTAAGGATTTTCATTGTGTGATTTGCAAAAAAATATCTTTTTTTGTATGAAATCAAAAAATTGTAAATTGGACTCAAAAACATCTATCACTTAAGTAGCGCTTTTAAGCATATTTTTTAGAAAAATGATTTCTTCATACGAATAAAAGAGATAAGAATGTTATATTCTTGTACATGTGAAAAGATCCTATTTGTCAGTTTTCTTAATCCATGATTAGCAAACGGCCCTTTTTTGGGCATTTTTTGCCCTAATGAATAGAATTAATTATATGACACCCAATAGCAATATAGATGGTATACAATAGGGGATCTAGATGAAAAACATGTATAATGGATCTAAAGGAGGATGGGTTTGGCGTGTACTAGACTTCAACATATGCACTACCAAATAACACATGCACATAACCAAGATCCAAGAATCAAATTCCATTCCATCATTGAATAGGCTTTTACAAAGTCAACTTTAACGAAGTTGAATTCGTTGATGTCCTTTTCAGTCAAACTCTTCCTATAATAATTATGGTGTCTAAAATGTATGTACCTTGAAATTTTTTTTTTCTCTTTGAAAATAATTTATTCATCATGGGACTGAATCAGCTTCTAGCTAAGGAGGATGAGAAGATTTTTAATAGTTCATACCATTTTTTTGTTGAGTTTGTTTCACCTGCTGAAAACTTTGGCCTCCAAGATACAATCCTTCTAGTGCCAATATAATCTTCAAGTTTTAATTTTTTCCCTAATGTGAAGGACCTTACGAGAATAAGTGGAGGGAGGATATAAATTCCCAACTATCTTCATTGTTTTGGGAGTTCTAATCTGCATAGACTTAAGCTCAAAATGGATACGTGAGTCTTGAATTTTTCTAACTCAATGATCAGAATCTTTAAAGGGAGAAACATGCACATTCAAATTGATTCTAGTCATGAAAATTTTTGTAAAGCTCTTTCTTTAGGTTCCAATGGTCATAAATGCCATGTTTATGAGATTAAGAGTTATAGGACACAATTCTAAACTCTATTCTTTGTTCATGCAACACTCTACCTTAAGATTCTTTTAAAAATAGTCCTTCTCATAACTCCTCTGACGGGTTGAATTCTATCGATAGGTAGGGATCGCACTTGGGGTTTATCCCACCTCTCCTCCTTTGCCCTAGAAAGTTAACCAACATATAGCTCCAATGATACCTAACCATGGATAAGATTAAACTTGAAAGTTGGGGAAGTTCCCGTAAAATGGCAAGTTATGAAGATTAGGTTCTCTATGTGTAAAGAAATCATACCACTTAAGGAAGGTGATATGTATGGATTTAATTACCATTTTCCTTTCAATGAGAATTTTTTGTGCCCTATTAGAGTCCTCTAAGGAAAAGAAACAATTATGTGTCAAGTATTGTACATGATGTTGAAATAAACTTGTAACCTCTAATTATTTCTAAGTCATTTCCTAAAAAATATTGAAAAGGTATAGGACCATTACATAGCCCTATGAACACTCTACCAATGATTTGATATTTCCACTAATCTATGTCTGTACATCAAAAAGTTTCAAATAACCAACTAGGTTAGATTGATTATCTTATATTGAGTGCAACATGGTTGGATCACCTTGATAATCATTTTTCCATGAACATCAAGAGGAGCTGCAAGAAAATCACCTCTATTCTTTGCATGCTAGAAAAGAGGATTGAAATGGTTGTCATGTGCCCTAGAAATGTGTACATAGGACTTTCTTCCCCTCAATTGATTTAAGCATAGCTTCTTCTTCAATCTAGCAGGCCAATTCACAATCTCTGAGTAACTCAAAATTTTATTTATATGATTCATTAATTATAGATGAGAAGGGAATCCCATGACACAAGGCTTCATGTAAGGCCATGCCACCCCCAATAGGCGTAGTCATGAATAAAAGGAAGAATGTTTCAATACTATGAGTACTTATAACTTGATAGGTATTGGAACGCCAAGATTTCATTATGCTTGAAGTGCATATGCACTACATCAAAACCATCATTTGGATGGTTCCATAGAATAGTCTTTTGAAAAATGTTTATTTGCATTCATTTATTGTGTTGAGCGATTAATCAAGTATGATCAATTTCTTCTGTAAGTTTCAAAAGATTTACCTTTGTAAAAGGGAAAAGTACAAGGGCCAAAAGCCACAAGTTACTTTCAATCAATCAAAACCATAGAGATTGATGTTTGCTGATTCTAGCATATTGTTTCCATGCCTTTATTTTTATTAATGCTCTTAACACTAAAATAATTGGCTCGAATCTTTTGGAGTGGGAGTGAAGTGAGATTTTCTGCACCTTAAAGGGAGATTTCATCTAAATTGTAAAACATAAAATGGTATCATAGTAGCTTTGAAGGAGAGTAAGGCCACCTTCATCCATCTTGGTTGCAAGCCTAATCTTATTGGGTACTCTCCTAAACAAAAGGGATCGGCAAGGTTAATGTGTGCTACATCTAATTGAAAGCTGGTGATGCCTTGAAAGGCGACTTGAATGTGTGTTTCTATGATTAACTCTAGAACGAAAGATAGAAGACGATGCTTCTAAGCACTCCTAGAAGTTCTCGGTAGTCATGGTGTCCTCCTAGAAAAATGGCGTTTATGAAATGAATGAAGAACGTTAGGATAACTTGGTAGGTTTATAGAGATAACTTGATCTTAAAATTCTCCCTTTCTCTCGAGCATTGAATGGCACCATTCTCGTTCATCGAGGGGATGAAGGTTCTTCGTTGATCTTTCTCGAGGATCTTTCACATCTACTCTGCTTATCCATCAGCTTTTCACACTCATTCTTGCTTGAATCAAAGTTTTACATGCTGATAGCCAATCTCTTTTTCCAATTCTAATTTGTTCCTGACCTTAGCGATTCATTAAAAAGGATATTTTCTTTTCTCATTGACCTCCTTCTAAATCTAAGAAATGCTAGAAAATATTTTTTTTCTCTTTTTCACTTTTCACTATAATAAAAAATTACTCTATTTGCCTTGGCAAGGGAAACTTAAGTTCATTGGATGGCTTGAAACCACCCATAGAAAAGGGAGCTAGGCGGAATGGCATAAGCCAATTTCTTTGAACTTATTAACAAAAAACTGTTGGAGACCTCTTAATCTCCAAAGGTTTGATCTATACTGATTTAAGAACACTTCTATATCAGTTATAAACCAAACTTTACACAAATATTGTTCTTCTTTACCAAAACTTCCATTAACACTTCTCTGAGTGAAGAAATGTCTACTTCAGAAAGTCTGCTTCAGAGATCAACTTCATTACCTGCACATAACTTCAAATTTCTTCAAATAAATGATGCACAAGTATTCGCAATACCTTTGCGCAATCATACTAATCATTAGTTCTCAAAACTAATCATCAAAAGTTTAATTTGATCCTTAAGATCAAAGGTATATCATAACTGTCTTCCAGAGGTAGCGCCTTCGACATGGTCAACTTCTGAAGTTGATTTCTCACAATACAAAACCCGTTTTGCTAAATGCTTTTAGCCATAGCTTTCTTATCTCCTAACTTAGATTTTAAGTGCTCACTCATCAAAAACTTTACAGTATACACTGAGATCTAAGCAAAATACTGAGACGGAAAAATGCGCTACTCTCAGACTTCAGTTTTCACTTCTACATACAAATGTTCCTATTGATCATTCTCACAGTAGGAGAGGAATTAGATCATGAAACTCTTAACATAGCCTCATTAGCTTCTCAATTAGATGTGTACAAAAGGAATCTTGATCCACATGATCAGACAGAGAGCACTCAGAGAAAAACCCGTCGCTATTTTCTGGGAAAAACTCTCTACACATCTCTAAGACATTTGTCATCTACAAATGACTCTCACTTACATTTCTTATCATCATTAACTTATATATACATAATTTTTGACTTATCCCGCATCTATGATATTACTCCTTATCATCCTAAGGATTTAGCTCTACTCAGATTACAAGAATTTCCACTTATATGTACATATGTGTACAGGCTATCATTCTGAAATCTCCTTCACTTTCTCAAGTGTCTTCTTTCACTTCATTCTGACCATAAGCCTTCTTCAAGATCTTTATAATCACTAATTTGTGATTGGTTTGTTCCAACAAAAACCAAATGCAATTATATTAAGAAATGAGAGAATACAAGATAAAAGAACGAGAAACAAAGAAGGTCAGAGCTCTATTTCTTTTTAGGTAAAGCATTACTAAGAAAGAGTAGGGAGCTTTAAGATGGCATGATCACCTTCATGTGGGAGCCATTTTCTTTTGAGCTTGTTATTCTCTGTAACGAGGACTTTATGGTGTTGAAAGGTGGAGGGGGAGGTCTGGGTGTTTCTGATTCTCTAGCGAGAAAACCTAGTGAGGAATCAATCCACCATTCTTGACATGGTTTTTCAAAATTGTCCGAGCGACGCTATCTTCAAATCTTCAAGAGAACCTTGCTTGTGATGTCATTCCACAGGGAAGAGAAGCATATTGTTTGTATTTAAACTTCTAAAAGGAAGGCAAGAGAAGAGCTATTGATGCATGTAGAGCTGTGTTTTCCCCATATTCTATCGTTTCTAGAGCTAAAGGAAGCTTAATGAAGTAACTATAAAATATTATATCATTTACAGAGAGTAACTATCAAATTCACAAGGTGTACTGAAGAAGACAATGCATAGTATCTCCAATGTAGCTTTGAGGAGGTTGTGACCCACATTGAGATTCAACAAGGTAAAGCCTTTCGTGTTTTACGTTCTCATTATTATACCTTCTCCTTGCCATTGTCAAATGTTTAGCGTCTTTTGTTTCTGTTTTTACTGTCTTTTGGATCCCCTATCAACGGTTTTTTTTAATTAATTTGATCGTTTTCGTTGGCACAAGTCAGATGATGTCTCTTTTTCGAGGACAGCCACCAATATTCTTCTCCACTTGTATCTTCTTCAATGTAGCTCCTTGAAGCAGGTCCACTCTATTCTCTGATAAATCTCTTACATAAACGACGAAATCCAGCAGGAAAATTCAATCCCATTTTCTGCACCAGCTACTGCACTCAATACACTAATATGGGGTGTTTATGCTCGCCTCCGACTCGCCGGTTTTCATCCCAAGAACAGATCGAGTAAATGCATTCTCAAGAAGAATGTATTACGTTCGATGTCGAAGAGAATGCATGGATGGTGACGACAACAACCCTCCCGAGTGGTTCGACATCGACGGCTTTGCAACTAGATCGTGGACTGATCTCCTTCGGGGGAGAAACTACCAGCAGGATCGATGCTTCTCTGCTCGAAATCGTAGACTGTCTACGGATGTTCATGCTTATGAGAGTTTCAAGAGTGGTGTGCCTAGAGACTTTCACAATCGCGTCATATATGTACAATTTAGCGCATATATGTACGTACTTGCTACGTATGTTTGAATGAATTAAAAGAAAAGTTGGAGCAACTAAAAGGTAAAATAGAGCTGGAAAACGCGCTTGAACTTCGGAGCACACTTAACATAGTTTAAATTATAATGTTTATGTAGGCATAAAATATGGTAACGAGAAATTATCTGACTGTAGCAATAGTGTCAAACTCTAAACTGTCCATTCGGAATTTAGTCATGTCTGAAAACTTTCGGAAACAGTTTTCTTCTTTTTAAAATATTTATTTTTGTAATTTGATGTTTTTATTTTCGAGCATTTTCATTGCTTCATAAATGCATGGGCAATTGACAATCGCTATTATGAGAAGGTTGCTTGCTAAAACTTGAAGTATTGGTGCACACCAACATTATGCATCAACATTATGTTTACATAGATCCATGCGTACATATTGATGCACGATTTTATATATAGGTGTACATAGAAGGTACAAAAACACATTGAGATATAAAGATGCAAATAGACAAGATAATACACAATATTGGGTGGACTCTGTCTTCATACACTTTGTACAAGAAATCATAGAGTCTGTGTATTCATAGGATTTTTATTATGTCAAAAGTAGAGATTACCATGAAGGCAACATTTTAAAAAGTAGGTATGATAGTCAAATGTTTATCTCTTTTACCAAGAGCCTTTGCTTTTATTTAAAAAACGTGATCTATAACAATGTTGATGTTAAAAAAAGTGTGGTTCTTTGAAATGAAAAAAATAAGAGAGAGATGAGAGTTATGTTAAATCTAAGTACAAAGGAGTAGAAAGAAAACACATGGAGATAGTCTAGTGGTAAAACATTTGACTTGTGAATGTCATGATGTGGGTTCAAATCCCTCCTTGATAGATGAAAGGCCCTTATTTCCATTCTTAATATAAGAAAGTTTTCATATAGACAATGGGTGCCAATGGCTAAAGGAGCCAAAAGAGCCATGGGTGCTAGGGAATCCAAAGATACCAAAATTAGGCGATAGTTCTATGTCTTAGTCGATGCCTTGGCATAAGCCAAAGGAGTAAATATAGGAGTAAACTATAAGTTCAAACTATAGGTTCACGTTTAGGAATCGGAACAAGGACTAGAATTGAAAGAGAAAATAGAAAATGAATAGGAATATGAAATTGAAATGGAAACCAAAATGAAAATTGAAACTAGAAGCAGAACTCAAAAACGAAAAGAAAAATTGAAATCAAAATATGGACAAGATCAGGACCTGGAATTGGACACCGAATGCCTTTACGGAAACTCAAAAGCAAAAAGAAAAATTGAAAGTAGAATAGCGACAAGGCCAAGAACTAGAATTGGACATCGAATGCGTTTACAATGATGCACACAAGCTGTGAAACCACTATTGCGAGCTCTTACATACACACAAAGACATGTGAATAGAGGAGACAATACACAATGTTGGGTGCAATCTCCCCCCACACACACTGCCAAATGACTCTACAGAGTGTGAGTATCTGTTAGGATACTTATTACATAAAAAATAGAGATCATGATGAGGGTGACACTTCAAAAAAATCATGAAACTTAAAAGTTGTTTTCTTTTACGAAGAGCCTTTGCTTTTATTTTCAAAAATTGTGATCTATAGTGATCTTGATCTTAACCATAATTTTTACTACTTTTTAGAAGAAACCCTTTACATGGGTCTTTCTTTACAAAATATATAAAAATCATAATATCTCTTATTCATATCTAGAGACATCCAAAATTTCCACACCCATCTAGGTGCTCAAAAACCTTCAATAACTATATCAAAAAGACAAAGCACACTAGTAACGCAATAAATTGAACTCTCGAATTCAGCATTTAATAAGTGATAATAGGTAGATACTAATACATAAATGAATACCACCCAACCTCCACTCCCTGCTTCATGCCCCGATCTCTGAATCAGAAATCATTGAGGTCATTGATGCCCTCCCTCTCGGTAAAAGCCCGGGACCCGACGGGCTCACTAACGAGTTTTTTAAATCCTTCAAGCTGGTGGTCGCCACCCCTCTTCGGATGGTTTGGCAAGAAGCGCTAAAATTTGGTGCTCTTCCTTCTTGTATAAATAATGGAATTATCAAGCTGATTCACAAGAAGGGGGAAAAAAACAGAATCGAGAACTGGCGGCCAATTACGATGCTCCAAACGGGATATAAGATCGTCGCCAAAGTCATTGCCAACAGACTCGCGTGCCACCTGAGATCTTGGCTTAGTGAGGACCAAAAAGGTTTCATCGAAGGCAGGTCCATCCTGGAAACCATTATGGATATTTGGGAAGGTATTCAATTTGCAAATGAGTCTAATCAAGATGTGGTCTTCCTCAAGATCGACTTTGACAAAGCCTACGATAGGCTAGAATGGGACTATATTCTGCAGTCGCTCCAAGACCTCGGATGTAGTCAGAAATTCACCAAGATGATCGCGACCCTTCTCGGCAACGCAACGACCCAAATTAACGTTAACGGCAAACTTTCGAAGGCGATCCATCTTAAAAGATCTATTAGACAAGGGTGCCCTCTTGCCCCCCTTCTCTTTGCCATCGCCACTGAGGGGCTGAGCAGACATTGTGGCTCATCATGTGGAGGCTGGCAATATCAATGGCCTCCAGCTACCTCACGACCACAGTCAAATCATCATGAGACTTTTTGCCGACGATATGAACGCGTTCGTTCACAATGATAATACCAGCCTGGAGACTTTCTGGAGGTGTCTTGATACCTTTTGCGAGGCCTCTGGATTCAAAATCAACCACAATAAGACCGCCTTTAGGGCCATTGTGGGACATCAACCTGGCCTTCTCATTGATCATGGCTGTCAAATCATTCCGCAGGGCCAAATCTTTCGGCTGCTCGGAATCCCCTTGGGGTTTGGCGTCTCTATGGAGCAGCGATGGAACTGGGTGCTGGCCAAACTTGAAAACAAGCTCAATTACTGGAGAGGCATGCAAATCAATCTCGCTGGACGGGCGATGGTTATCAACACGTTCCTCCTCTCGTCTACCATCTATTTCCTTTCTTGCTGGAGACCGAATGAGCAAGGCCTGTCCAAACTGAATAGCATCTGCAGAAACTTTCTTTGGACGGGTGATCATAACAGAAGGGGGGTGCCTAAAATCAAATGGGCCATCTGCACCAGCCCTAGAGATAGCGGGGGGCTTGGCATACTGGACATTGGGTGCATGGCTAACAAACTGGCAGCCAAATGGATGATGAAAGCCTGGTGCAATAGGGAGGCCTCATGGGCCAAGCTGATCTTCAGAAACAAAAATGAGCTAGCCCTCACGGGGTCCCCGAACTGGAAGAACCTTGACATCATGACCCTGCTATTCTCCCCGATACCTGTTTTCCCGAAAGGCTCCAATCTCGTATGCTCTCTTTGGAAGGGCTGGAATAAAGTCAAAAGCTTCACAAGAATTAGTGAGGACTGGAAGTGGGCGGCCGGAATCAGACAAAACGACTCCATCTGGTTTTCGATACATGGCATCCGGAGTGTGGAGTCGTGGAACATTCAAAATGCCAAGAAGTTATGGAACAAAGGATTCAAAAAAAGGAAACACCTCTGGAAACATGACACCAACAGTTGGATCAACTACGAGGATATCGACCCTCGCATAAACATCTCCTACGAAGAATGGAACACCTTGCAAAGCAGATGCCTCGCTTGGGATCGTCACAAAACTCGCCTTCTCATGGGACATGATACTCCGAACGCGCGTGGCCTCAAATGGCACAATGGAAATAGCCTACTCAAAATCCCGAACATCAAAGAAACGACTGACCTCCAGATCAGCCTCAACAGGAAGTGGTGCCTATCTTGGACGCGGCTTCGGTGGGACATGAAATTCATGGGTATCTGGCACCCACTTATAGAGATTAAGAAGTCGGTCCTCTTATGGCAAATTCTACATCGAGGAATTTGGACTAACCATAAGGCAAGCAAAATTTGTGGGATCCCTCCGTGGTGCAAACGCTGCCACCGTGCAATCGAAGATGTCCCACACATCTTCCTTACTTGCCCCAACTCCTACAGAATCTGGCAGATGGTTGGACTAAAAATCAGAGTTCAGAAACAGCTTAGTTGGAAACAAGTCCTGTTGGGTGAAGCGATTGGATGCTCTGCGGCTCTCTGGAACGCAATCAGAGGGGAAGTCTTGTGGAAAATTTGGCGGGAGCGGTGTGCTCTCAACTTCGGCGACCCCCCCAGGGAGTGGTCGATTGAAAAATCTCTATTCCTCCTTGGCAAAAGGATTGCTAACAGTAAGAAATCCCCCCCTTCAGGCACCATCAAGTCCTCCTTTTGATCAACAACAAGCTCAAACCCAAGTGGGTCCCGCATGAGGGCGACGAGAGGGTGATCAACCGTATGTAATGTAACCTAAGAATCAACCAAGCTTCCCCTGCTTTGTGGGATTTGGGGGGTCCCGTGGGCACTAGTCCCCTTCTATTGTACCTTTGTTTCTTAATTTAATTCAAGTCCGGGAGAGTAGGCTATTGCCGAACTTCCTTTATATTAAAAAAAAAAAATACATAAATGAATTCATATGTACTATACTTACAACTTTATACATACTCAGACATCCATATTGATGATTCCATACATACATCCATATTCGTACATACATATATGCTTGATGTTTTGGATTTTCGCTTCTTCTTGTTTTCCCCCAACTTAGCGCTTGTTATTTGTGGACTTCTAGGATTAGTCACTCGGAGTCATATTGCTGTGGTGAGGGATATTGTACCATATAACCTGCAGTTCGATCATTATCAAGTGTCTATGAATGAAAGGACATTTTTGACTTTGGCTTTGTTCATGTTCTTTGCATTTATACTCCAATTAGAGTTAATAGACCTATTTCACATGGTAGAGATTATGATGCTGCTTTTTTCCATCATGATTCTTCTTATCCATAGTTTGATCATTCTGGTTATCCTCTTTCTTCGATCCTGCTTCGTAATCTTTTGACTTGATTGCTTCAACCTACGAATGTAAAGTCTTATTTTGAACGTGCTCATGCTTTATACCTTCTCTTATCCTTTCTCAAACCTTTTGTCTGTGTCCTTTCTCATTTTTTTTCTTAATTTTTCCCTCTCGTGTAGATTAATTTGAATCCCTTCTATGGACTCGTTGTATGTGGACTTTTCCATTCGCATAAATCAGGTGCTAGATCCTTCTTGAGGAGGGACACCAGTGCCCGTTTGTACTTGTATCTACCTCTTATGAGCCATTAATTGATCCTATGATGCATGGGCTTGACCACTACAATGAAAATAGGCATCAAGGATATTTTTATAAACTTAATTTCAACAATAACTTTGGTGCCAAAGTAATGGTTATCTTTCGTTGGAGTTTGATGGTAATCGTTCGCCAGAGTTTGAGCATCATATTGGCTTTGTTAAGAAAGGGGTTTCCATGATTCCATCTACCTGCATCCACATTCGTCATGGTCTCATTGGGATTCGCTGCCAAAGATAGCGGATCGGAAAGGGTTGTTAAGACTGATTACGTCGACCAAGTCAACCCAAGCCTCGTGGATGTCAAACGAAGTCAACGCAATTCTTGGCGTCCTCAAATGCTGCATCCTGATGCAAAAATCGGGATCGAATTTTCCTACATGGTTCACCCGTCACAACCGGAAAATTCCATTCTGCGGCGTATTCAGCATATAGCTCCTTGAAGCAGGTTCCCCCTGTTCTCTGATAGATTTCGTACATATACGAAGAAAACCAGCATTATCTCTCGTATGGGGTGTTTTTGCTCTCCCCTTTGCTGCATTATCTCTCGTATGGGGTGTTTTTGCTCGCAACCGAAGTTGCCGGACTCCATTCCAGAAACAGATCCAATCAATCCATCCTTAGCAAAACTCTCCTACGCTCAAACTCGGAGAGAATGTACGGATGGCGAAGATGGAAACACTAGCGAGGGGTTTCGGGGAGGCGGTTTCGCAGACCTAATCATAGAAGCGTCGTCGTCGGCGACTGCCCTCCCCCTGACGAGCAATGCCCAGCCGGATGTGACGATGCAGAGCTTATCTATTTCGATCCATCATGAAGAGAAAGGATCCGTTTCTGCTCGACATCCTGAAGCATCTACAGATGGCGATGCTTGTGAGAGTTTCCAGAGTGATGTCTCCCCAGATTTGCGGATTCCTGACCCATTTGAAAGATTTCCGGAGTCAGGCAATGAGGTAGAGGGGTGGAACAGCTATAGATTTTTTGCGCGAGATGTCTGCGAATCATTATCTACTGGTGATATGACCGATGGTAATCCCTCAGAGCCGGTGCATCAAACTGTTTTAACCATTCAGGAGTCTCGAGCCTGGAATCGCATGATCATATTGACTGATTCTCAGCTAGAAGTTCTCATGAGTTACATAAACATCTCTGTCGGGGATAACAGGAAGGATAACAAAGTGGCTAAGGTGAAGGAGTTGCTAGAATGGAGAAGACGGAGAGGGGACTTTGGAAACCTCGCCACACCTGACGACGAGGTGGAACGAGTGCTTCTTCAAGCGCCGGATATGCAGCCGCTTCCTTGGGATGCTCAGACCTGGACGAAGGAGATGCTTTTGGGATATCCGAGGCCTGATTTGCAGCTTGAGTGTCTTCTTCGAGCCCTTGATTATGATGGACACCACACCAAGAGCCAGCTCGTTGAAAAACTTATGGTCTTCGAAAGATCTTCCATGCTCTCACAGACGACATGAACATCGTCCTTGTCTCAACCTCGTAGTTTTTCTGATCTTTCCCGGTAAGTAAAGCTTCTCGTGCGAAAATATTTTCTCTACTTCATCATACTGCTGTGCTTTTTCAGAACAAGAGCTGAGATGAGTTCTGTGAAATTACAATATAATAACATGTCCAACCTGTGCATCACCTGCGATCTGAGAAAGCCATTGATGAACAATAATGCTGATGAGCTCATTTCCTGTACAGAGAATAGAGAGTGTCTTATAGATTGTTTGCAAATAATAGTGAGTGCTGCCGAATACTACGATCAATGACCTACACCCCATTGTTCATATCTGCTTTGAAATGTATATTGTATGCGTGGAAAGACCATCTACTATGTATTTGGCTCCAGCGAGTTATATTATTACAGGATTTGTGTAGTCTTGAGTATCTAGTACATTTTCTTAAAGTAATCTTGTCTATGTTGAGGGACGTCTTTGATAGAGATGTTTTTTTTTTTTTTAAAATGGAGGTTCGGCCGAGGCCTACTCCCCCTGACTTTAACTTTGAAATGAACAACTGTACAAGGAAGGGCATAGTACCCATGGGACCCCCCTTATCCCACAAGAACAGGGGCATACAACGCAGTGGACGGCCCGAAGGCCCAACGGATTAACGCCCGAAGGCCAGATACAACGCCCGAAGGCCAGATACAACGCCCGAAGGCCAGATAGAACGCCCGAAGGCAGTTTACAGTGTCCCGCAGCGCAGGGGGGTTGAACCCTCGCCCCCGCCTCAAGAGGCGAGGGACCCAACCAACCGACCTGGCATCTTGGGACCTTTGATAGAGATGTTGTCTTTCGATACAAGAGAACATTAAATTGTGCTAAAAGGAGAAATACTTTATGAAAAGTTATGGAGAAGTACAAATTAAGTTGAGAACCGTGTGATCTTGTACATAAGAGATTTATTCAGAAAACAGCATACTTCATGCTGTTCCTTATCTTCTTACTTAGCAGAGAAAGCGAACTTTCTGGTAATGGGTCTTTGAAGTCGCCCTTGGATTTGGCAACGGACCTAGTTCTCAAGACCTTTGATAGTTTTTCTCTTCTTATAGCTCTCGAGTGGGTAACATATCATCTTGCTACTTCTCTTAGAATAACTTATTCGCAAAGGATTCTTATATGGAGTTGGAGTCTCTTTTTTATATGCTTCTAGAATTGGGACCTCTTGGCATGGGAGTAGTATAGAAGATATGTTCAGGGTATTCTTCTCTGTTGTAGCAATGCTTGCAGCTGAAGAGGATAGTTTTCATTTTCATCTTTCCAATCTTCATTGAAACGGATGTACCAATAATATTTGATAAAATATCATCAAACCTCACATCTCTTAACAAATGGGCATGTTCACTTATTAAAAAATCAGGTCATGTAAATGTTTCCAATTTTGAATATTTTCAAATTCGTGTGAAGTTCTTGTATAGTTAGCATATGCCTTATAATTTGAGCTTTTCTTTTGTTTTTGTATTTTGTATTCATTTTTCAAACTTTTCTGCCTCTGAAAGATAATCCATCATGTACTCTTCTTTTTCTGACATGTTCATTTATATTCTTAGGTATCGATCACTATTTTTCTTACTTCTTATCAATGAAAGATTTTCTTCGTGTTTATATGGATCCTAAAACCAATACAAAATCCAGTATTAATGTTTCTCTTTAATTTTCTTCATTGAAACATATGTGATAAGTCTCACGTAAGAATTATAATCAATCATATGTAAAGAACAATAACGAATATTTATAAAAAATATCTCAAATATTGAAAACTTCAAACACTATGCGATGGTGGGAATATTTCTATATGGAAAAATATTACAAGAAGTATGAGGCCTTCAAGGAATAGTTTATTAGCCACCTTACTTCTTACACACCTTTTTTCTTAACTTCTTATTGAAGATTATATTTCGGAGTCATTCCATGACTTGTGCATTGGTTAAGGGTGAGTATAAAAGGGCCAAAGGACTTCCATTTATTTAAACTAACAAGATCTTGATAAGGAATGAGGTATTCATGAACGAGGCAGTTCCTAGTACATATTGTTGGAGCTTGGTCTGAACAAATCGACTTGGAACATTTCGTGAGGTTTAGAGTTGGAGCTTATCAGAGGGCGTCTTCTAGAAGTTACTATTTGTCTAACCCTATATCAGAAGCTATGGTCTAATGGCTATCATCAACTCATGGAAGGTCGATGTACCTATTTCAATCTCATCCATGTATATGAAGGAATAATTTACCACTACTAGCACATTTCCAAGGATTTTGATCCTGTCACTACAACAAATCGATGGTATACTGAGGTTTTTACCGAGGAAAATGAACGCGGCTTTATTTGCCGCGACGCCAGTGTAAAGGTCAGTTTCCGCGTCGGTACCAAAGAGTCGGTATAGGCGTCGGTGTAGACGTCGGTATAAGCATCGGTAAAAGCGTCGGTATATGCATCGGTATAAACGTCGGTATATGCGTCGGTAATGGGCTTCTGCTGCATCGCCTCCTGGGTGTATCGACGGTTATTCCGATGACACTACTGGGAGTACCATCGCTTATACCGACAACCATACCTGCAAAATTTCTTTTGGGCAGAATGTTTTGTCTCTTGCTATAGCAACATTACCATGATGTTGCTGAACAAAAGACAATACACTCTGCCCAAAAAAAACCGAGTACATGTGATGTGTACTCTAATGACAACCGAAATATGATTTCATGAAACAGAGTATTATTGTACACAAAAGAGATCGATAATCAGAATGAACAATGAACCATGTACAAAAGAAGTTATATATTTCAATAATCAAGCATGTACAAGAGTGTGGCAAACCACTGTCATGACGCTTTTACAAAATGTGGCAAAGCAATGTATTGCCATATGAAAATCAAATACAAAATATTGGTCTTCCACTCCCATACACATGCAAAGAACGTTCCATATCAACAGTCTTGCAACAAAGAACATTAATGGAATGAGATAAATTCACATGAAAATTACAAAGTAAAAACCAAGTTTATAAATTAATTACCTCATCGCGAACACTCCCATGAAACTACCACACCGCGTCCCTCCAAGTCCTGCAATAGTGCAGTCAACCCATGACTATATCCATAAGACTCCTCCGTTCGTGTTGGAGGATGACCCATTGCCAGCTCCTAAAAAAAATATAAAAAGATTAGAGAAATATATATGAGAAATTTAACACAAATAAATTCAATAAATGAAATGGTACTTACAAACTCATGACGCATCGTGTCATATCTGCTGCTGCCCAAATGTGACGGTCCAACCGTGTCTAGACGTGTGGCTGCGGCATTTCGCTGCTGGCGATATCGATCAGGAGTCTGCTTCTGCTCATCACGAATCATGTCCCACTCCTCAGCATCTAACCACATAGGCTTTGGTAAGCCTTCTCTGAATGCATCACGAGCCTCGGATCATCGATGCGACATGACCTCACGTGCGGTATGCAGAATCCACTCTAAACTGACAATCGACTGTCCATCGACTGGTCAGAACTCCTGGTAAATCGACTGTGTGATATAATTCTTCCGATCTTTATCTTGTTCACTCCATTTCCGCATCCATCACCGGAGCTCCATCTCTGATACTATACACCTTGGAGTCATCATGGTCATGAGCACCCAAGGTGCACGTGGTGTACTCCGTGGCGTACCTACATCTGAGGTACTCATCCTAGGAGTAGAAGCGGGCGACACAACGTCTGTCGCACTGCCTCCACAACAACCGCCTCCAGACCTACCTGTAGATCCACTCCTAGAACCTCCTGCTCCAGAGCGTAACCTCGATCTATGAGACGGGCCAGACCCTGTATCCTGTTGAGGTGTCAAACGCACATGTCTACTAGTAGATCCAGTAGGAGATGGCTGCAAAGATGGTCCTGGTGGAGTCACAAAGCTAGGAGACATACCTCCTATGGGAGTAGCACCACCCTCTGGAGTGACACCGACAGGAGTGACACCGGCAGGAGTGACACCGGCGGGAGTGACACCGGCGAGAGTGAGGCCAGCGGGAGTGAAGCCGGCAGGAGTAAGGCCACCAGGAGTGAGGCCGAGAGGAGTGCTACCACGAGGGATCCAATACTGTGATGCAACGGCCATATACGCAGGAGGAACCTGAGAGATGAACTCCAAAAACTTCTCCTCTGTCATGGACTGTGGAGTGACTGAGGACTGTCTCCCATCGTGCTCTGTAATAAAAGAACTCAAATAATTAGCATGCGATAAGAAAAATAATATAGGGAATAAACAAAAAAAAACAAAAAATTAGTACGTACATGTCTTTTATTCAAAAGTCCTCTATTCTAGCATCCTCTTGAAGATCCGATGCACCGAGAATATCTATCTCTAAATTGATGGCTTCTAAATCGCTTGCTATGTTGGTTTCCTTCTGATCATTGTCTATTGCTTCGTCTTCTCGAACAATGACCTCTTCTTCTCGAACAATGATCTCTTCCTCCTCAACTATCGAATGAATCTCTGAGTCCACTGGAGATGGACTCTGAAATTGTTCTCTTCACTTGTTGCTCTTCCATCGTGCGAAGCACCCAAGGAGCTCTTGGTAACGATACTCTTCCGTTGGGCTTAGTAATTGCCCACAACTCTCGCATACGACCTCGCTCTTCTAGGTCGTCCCTTTGTGCTTTGCTTTCTTTCTTTCCGATCAAAGTTTTCCAAAGCATCTCTCCCACATTCTTGAAAATATGCATCGGGTCTACCAAATGATTGATCACCAATTCACTCCAATAAGGGAGTTCATGAAAAATGGACCGTTTCATGCCAACAACTGGATTTTCTGAATCCCACAGTTGCTTCCAATCACTAGCTTTCATTTGGTGTTGTGTTTCAGGCAAATATCTATGATGTCCTTCATAGACAGTTTTATGTAGTGCTTTGGAATAGCGTCCTTCGAGTTGTGGTCCGCATAAAGGACAAGCATGGTAACCCGAAATCGATAAACCTGAACATTCACCATAACCAGGCCAATCATGCATTGTCCACATAAGTATGCCTTGCACTCTCACGTCTGGTCTTCTTATAGGTTGAGACATGTCACGCACAGTGATCCCATCCCATAAAATGCGCAGTTCTTCCACAAGTGGTGCAAGATATACATCCATGTTTTTTACCTTATACTTACCTAGTACAATAAGAGCTAATAATAAATGACCTTTCTTTGTGGCCAACCATGGTGAGATATTATAATTGACCAAACATACAGGCCATGTGCTCCATGAAGAACTGCGTAATCCAAATGGATTCACTCCATCCATAGCTAGGCCTAGACATATGGACCGAGGCTCACTAGCAAACTCTGGCCACTTACTATCTATGTGCTTCCAAGCATCAGAGTCAGCTGGCACTCGCATTACATTATCTATAGCTGTTAAAACCCTAAAACCCTAATCCAAATGACCTAGAACTAAAACATGTATATATATGTCTGCATGTGTATATATATGTGTATATGTATATATATGTGAATATAGATAGGTATATAAGTATGTGTGTTTGTGTATTTATATATTTATTTATATATTTAGATTTTCTCTTTACTTAATTATATTTAATTAAATAATTTAAAACACTCGTTATTTTTATATTTATTTATGTATATAATTATCTTATTATATATATATATATATATATATATATATATATATATATATATATATATATATATATATATATATATATATATATATATATATATATATATATATATATATATATATATATATATATATATATTCATATATTCAGATTTTTTTCTTACGTAATCCTATTTTTATATATTTAATTTTATATATTTAATTATAAATATTTAATTAAATTATTTAAAACACTAGTTATTTTTATATTTATTTATGTATATAATTATCTTATTATATATATATATATTTATTCATATATTCAGATTTTTTTCTTACGTAATCTTATTTTTATATATTTAATTTTATATATTTAATTAAGTTATTTAAAATATGTGTATATTTCTGTATATATATTTAAATTATGTATATTTCTGTATACATGTGTATATACATGTATATATGTATTACATGTGCATGTGTATGTGTGCATATATCTTATGTAGGTGTTATAAACCTAAAACCCTAATCTTAAAGATTTAAATCTAAAATATGTATATTTTTGTATGCATGTGTATCTACATGTATGTATGTATTATATGTATATGTATGTTTGTGTATATATGTAATCTACGTATTAAAATCCTAAAACTCTAATCAGAAAGACTTAGACTTGAATCTGAAATACTAAACCCTAAATCCCTAATCTTAAATATGTAGACCTAAAATATGTATATTTCTGTATACATGTGTATATACATGTATATATGTATTACATGTGCATGTGTATGTGTGCATATATCTTATGTAGGTGTTATAACCCTAAAACCCTAATCTTAAAGATTTAAATCTAAAATATGTATATTTTTGTATGCATGTGCATCTACATGTATGTATGTATTATATGTATATGTGTGCTTGTGTATATATGTTATCTACGTATTAAAATCCTAAAACCCTTATCAGAAAGACTTAGAATTAAATCTGAAATACTAAACCCTAAAACCCTAATCTTAAATATCTAGACCTAAAATATGTATATTTCTGTATACATGTGTATATACATGTATATATGTATTACATGTGTATGTGTATGTGTGCATATATATTATGTTGGTGTTATAACCCTAAAACCCTAATCTTAAAGATTTAAATCTAAAATATGTATATTTCTGTATGCACGTGTATCTACATGTATCTATGTATTATATGTATATGTGTGTTTGTGTATATATGTTATCTACGTATTAAAATCCAAAAACCCTAATCAGAAAGACTTAGATTTAAATCTGAAATACTAAACCCTAAAACCCTAATCTTAAATATCTAGACCTAAAATATGTATATTTCTGTATACATGTGTATATACATGTATATATGTATTATATGTGTATGTGTATGTGTGCATATATGTTATGTAGGTGTTATAACCCTAAAACCCTAATCTTAAAGATTTAAATCTAAAATATGTATATTTTTGTATGCATGTGTATCTACATGTATGTACGTATTATATGTATATGTGTCTTTGTGTATATATGTTATCTACGTATTAAAATCCTAAAACCCTAATCAGAAAGACTTAGATTTAAATCTGAAATACTAAACCCTAAAACCCTAATCTTAAATATCTAGACCTAAAATCCTAAAACCCTAATCTTAAATATTTAACCCTAAAACCCTAATCCTATTTAAAATCCTAAAACCATAATCTTAAATATTTAACCCTAAAACCCTAATCCTATTTTTATATATTTGATGTAAAACAAAAACTTCAAAATAAAAATAGGATTATATGTGTGTATGTATGCATGTGTGTATATATGTGTGTGTATGTATGCATGTGTACATGTGTGTGTGTATGTATACATGTGTATACATGTGTGTGTATGTGTATGTGTGTGTATGTGTGTGTATGTAGGCATGCATGTGTGTGCATGTGTGTGTACATGTGTGTATGTATGCATGCATGTATGTGTATGTGTGTGTATGTGTATGCATGCGTATACATGTGTGTGTATGTATACATGCATGTGTGTATATGTGTGTATGTATGCATGTGTGTATATATGTGTGTATGCATGCATGCCGGTATATGTGTGTGTATGTATGCATGCATGTGTGTATATGTGTGTATATATGCGTGTGTGTATGTATGTGTGTATATGTGTGTGTGTATATGTGTATGTATGCATATGTGTATATATGTGTGTATGCATGTGTGTAAATTTATGTGTGTGTGTATGCATGCATATGTGTATATGTGTGTGTGTATGTAAGCATGCATGTGTGTATAGGTGTGTGTATGTAAGCATGCATGTGTGTACATGTATGTGTGTATGTATGCATGTGTAAATTAATGTGTATCTTCCTTTCTCTTCTCTCTCTCTTTCTTTTTTTTCTCTCTCTCTCTCTCTCTCTCTCCTTCTCTCTCTACCAATAGCGAATAAAAGAATCACTTACAAGTATGTCTCTCTTTGAATCCTTGTCGTCAAAGCGTAATGTAGGTCGTCTCTCGTCCAATTCCAAACAATTGACGCCAACGAACTTCTGCAAAATCAATGAAAAGAGAAATTAGAAACCCTAAAGCATAGAGAAACACAAATGCTAACATTACGCGCAGCACTTACCAAGATGTGAGAGCTAAGCCGAGAGAGAGTGTGTGTGTGTGTAGAGAGAGATCCGTGTGTGTGTGTGCACAAGACAATGCAGGTTGCGCGCGCAAGTTCGACAGTAGACCTACAGTACTCAAACACACGCAGAAATGTGAAGTTTTGCTCTCGGGTTCGCGGTATGTTTAAAAATTCGCCGCCGGTATAGGCGCCGGTATGGACGTCGGTATACGTGTCGATAGTTTCCAGTAAATTACCGACTCTTATACCGACGCTCATACCGACGCCTATACCGATGCCTATACCGACGCTTATACCGGCGGTTGCGGGCCACACTGACGATCCGTTTAAAACGGTCATACCGACGGTCACTTGACCGTCGGTATCTCTTAGTGAGATTTTTCGAGGGCTATACTAACGCCAACTATGACCGTCGGTATATGCAACATCGGTATGCCCCTCATATGTTGTAGTGTGTCATAGATTTACCTATTTGTTAAACAAGGGATTTCAAACTTTTAGTTTCATTTAGTTCATCTATTGGTCATCTCATAACTTTGTTCATGTAGACTATGAAGTGAAACATCAAAATAGAGGTTTATATTCCTCCTCCTCTTGCATCTTATTTAAGATTCAAAACTAGTGAAAATTTCACATAAATGTTATTTTCAATTATGTGTACGCAACAAACAACTAAGGTCTATTAAAAGGCTGTTCAACATTCGATAATCCAAACACAATGCAACGAATGCATGCCACATATCGACACTTAGACAAATGGGAATATTTATCCCTTGGATCCTCAAATTGACAAGTACTCTCTTTTCGATAAAGTGCATATTTGATTAAGTTTTGAAGAGAACACGCATATGGTTTGTTAGGACACTATTCAAAACTCTCCAAATCATCCAATGCATTTTAATACTCACAAAACACATTGTATAGAAAACATTTTCAACTAAAAGAACGTCTAAGATATTTAGTATCATTGACTTTTCAAAACACATTCTACAAGATGTTTACAACCACAACAACGTATAAAATAATATATTTAGTATTACTGACTACTAGAAATTGAGAGTGTTTCTCTATAACATCTACTAGAGATGTCCCTTATATATGTACATTTTATGAGTCATATATGATTGTTGTAATCTCCATTTACAATGTTCTATGGCACAATTGCAAGCTATGATTTTCTATTATTTCCATCTAATATAGGTTTTGAATATACTTTATACTTCAACACTATAGTTATTTCATGGGTGAGATGGGACGATTGAGATAAACATCATTTGGATCTGCAATAGATGAAAGAAAAGGTATAATACCAAACATTTTATTTGATTTCGGCTCGATGCTTTATCATCTTCTTGAGCACACAAATCATAGGTGTTTGGTGCATGCGCAATGGATACTTCATAATCTAGACACATGTGGATAATGTGAGTGATTGGAGGGCATCCATTTAGAAAATTTTTTGCACAATCAATTAGTAGATGTCAAGTAGAGCTACTCTATAGTCCAATGTGAGAAGTCCACCATTTGATTTTTCTCATTAGCCATGTAGAGAGCAACCCAAATTCTCTTGTGGGCGAACTTAACATTCCCCTAGAAGGCAAATTTATGCATTCTCGTTCTTAGAGTGGTGCAAAAACAAGAGGTAATAGTGGTCATGTATGCTAATTATTTGTGAGCTTCACTCTTGCTGATTACATGCATCACCAATGGTTCTTTATCTAGTAAGATATTTGTAGCTGACATCTTCAATGCTTCGATAATTAATCAATGTGAAAGATTGAAAATTTTTAGGGTTTAACCTTCCCTAAAGTCTAGATGATGGGAGAGCATCTATCTCCTCAAGTCATATGCATTGGTGTGATGTACCAGAATTCAAAGTTGGGAATCAAACACTCTTTCTAGGGGTTCACTTGTGGTTGGGTGAGAGAGATGGTCTACCCTTAGCTTGGTTTTCCCTTTCCTATCTACCACCTCGAAATCATATCCCATTAGTAAGAGGAACCATCTTATTAAATGCCTTGTGTTGCAAGGCTTATTTACTAAATATAATAAGGCTTGATAAATTATTAGGAACTTTAACTTCTTGGAAAATTCTTAAGTGCATAGGCCATGCATAAACCCTTGCATCCAATGGTTCTGTAGTTCTTTTCTACTACATTAGATTTCCAACTTGCATAGAAATTAATAGTTCTATCTTTCCTTTTCCAATTATCTATGATAGCATACTTCCTAGCATAATTAGATTCATCTACACAAACGTGGAACGGAGTGTTCCTATCAGGTGTTGATTTGTTTTCTTAAGGGCTTGCTTGGTAGCAAGCTCATTAATAACTCACATTACCCTTTGGTGGAGTGTTCATTTCTAGATCCCTTGTTTTTGATGCCTCTTGAATTCCTTTCATCGTCCTTAAATTGTTCTTGTCTTTCTCAAAAAGGATTACGAATATAAATTCATGATTGAAATTTTGTTTCTCCTTTGCTATGAATTTTTCTTTGAATTTTTTTTTTCACAATCTTGATACATGAGTTCATTAGGGTGTCTTATGGTTTTGATTCCTATCATATTCTAGATATCTAGACCTAGTAATCTAAGCTAGGATTTACAAAAGGAGTTTATGTGTATGGAACGTCGCACTTACTTAAAGACTAATGCCATAAATCATAAACAAATCATTCACAAAAGATATAAACTAAACTTTGTATGAGATCTAGAGATATGTGAGAAAAGGTTTGATTAGTAAAAAAACATGATTTTGTGAAAACACAAATTTATGAGAAGATATTTTTGGAAACTTCAAATACTAATATCTCCATAAATATAGCACCAAATTGAGCGATTCAAGTGCTTTCTCCATGCTATTTTTCATTTAAAATTCAAATATTATATTGAAACATACTTATGTTAACTGAAAACTGAAGATGCAACCACTTCAAAATAGAAGAATTTCTTTAGAACAAGAAATGATATCTCACACTACAAGTCACCCTCACACTACAATTTCAATCAAACCTCACAGTACAAGTCACCCAAGGTATGGCACAAAGGAATGACAATGAAGAAGGAGATGACAACCAAAGGAGGATCTCTCTATTCTCAATGGTGAAACATTACAAATGGCATTATGTCCTCTAATTATTCTCTAAATTGAGTTATATACTATTCTCAAAATGAACTACCTTCTAAACTTCTAGACTCCTAAACTACCATCTCTGGTTATCGAATGACCTTCTAAATTTGTACATAGTTGAATACCAAATCAAGGAAGAGTAATCTTGAGTTTTAAAACATTTAGAGCTTTCTAACTCTACTTTTTGGCTATTTATTCATTTACAACTATTGATAAGATGTTCCCTCAACAATTTCTAATATTGAATCTTAAGATCCACTCTTTATTTTTTTGCTCTTTTATGGCTCCTTCTTAGAATTTTCTTCAATACATTACCTTCACCCACCTATGTACCTCGATTTAAAGTACATCTAGTAAAAATATCATCAAACCTCACATCTCTTAAGAGATGTATGTGAGAACTTGAGAATGACATACATCGGACTCATCTCCCAACCTATTTATAGCCCTCCCATAGTCAAACATCTAGAGTTCTCTCTAAGGTACCTCTACTCATCTGGCCATCATGAGTAGGTACTTGGATGAACTATCTGGTTTTTGGCCTTGGCTATCCCCCGAGCAAGGAACTTCTCATTCCTCTAGGCACGTACATCTCTAGAATATAACACTCTCTCCCCCTTCTAAAGATTATTCTCCTCAATGATATAGAAGAGGCTATGAACTTGGGAATCAAAATCTGTGATTCCAAATAATAAGAATAGATTATGCTAGGTGTTTGAAATACTAGATGTTCAAAAAGTAGACAACTAGTCTCTCTACTTCCTTTCTAGAATTTCCACCAGTAAACAGTACTTCTTGTCTTGGGCATACTCTAGAAATCCCTTTGGGGCCCTATAAGTCCATATGTGTGCAACATAATTACTCTGAATATCCTCTGAATCCTTATGCCTAGACCTTGACCACTAAGTTGTGATGGTATATCACCCATAGAGACCTTGGTAGCTTGCCCTTATCTCCCTGAAATACCCAGTAATAACTTATCATATTGTATAATCCTGCAAAATCACTTACTCCACTAGAGTAATGAAAAATACTATGCTCATCCAAAACAATATGGATCTGCCCTGATATTTGTGGAAAATACTAAAAATAAATAAAAATCTTTTTTAAATAGTGTTTAATATCTAAGCTTAATTAAATGTGCTTGATTTACTCACTATAATGAAATGAAACTCAAGAAACTCTCATCATGATCTAAAGTGTGAATCCAAGATGTCAATCTATCAATGATCCAAATCATGCATCAAAATCTCAATCTATCATATGCAATATATAATAATCCTGAATGTGGATCAACATAGCTCCCATACAAAGTAAATCCCAATCTACTCTATGGAACTAAGTCCATCATGCCAAGTGAAGATGTGCTGAGAAAGTATAGCAACTAGTGGAACTACCACCATCTTCTCAATAATAACATGCAAGATGTTCCTAATGGATGAAGCTTGCTTTATCTTTGACCACCATTGTTTTTTCATCAGTATGGTCAAATGATTCCCAAATAGGAATGATGTCTCTCTAGTAAACTTTTGATATAATTTGGTAGTGATGTGTGTGAACACACTAGGACTGTCGGGGCGCTTTTTCTCCCTCTTTAGGAGTTTCCCGGCTTGTATATATGCCATTAGCCCTAATGGGTTACTTATCTTTGTACATTCTAGTGGTTATACATTCAGTATTGTGTATAGTGCTCCAAGCTTCTCCTTCTTCTTTGTGTTGCTCATGTGCTTTCACAAGTGTCTAACTCCAACAATTGGTATTAGAGTAGGTCGTCGCTTCATCTACGACATCATCAATACCCCTTTGGTTGCAATCTCAGAATGGTATGAAATTTGGTGAGCATACGCAGGTTGAGCATACTCCTTTCAGCCTCTGAATGACTACGCAATGCTTGTGCATGTTATTTTGTCTTTTTGTGCCAAAGATATATATAGGTTTTGGTTTGCTAGTATAAGTGTCTCAAAGTCTACTACAGGTTTAGGAGAACTCGATAGGGTAGTTATGTTCAACTTTTTGAGATATAGTCAATTTTTTGCATCAGGGTATTTTGGTCAGTGGCCATGGCTGACAGCAATGATGTATTATGTATGTTGGCTATTGAGGATAAGTTGGATGGTATGAATTACCCATTATGGTCTTATATGATGGGTCATGTATTAGTCACAAAACAACTGTGCAATATTGTGTAGAGTGTTGAAAAACATCTTATTACACTTGCAAATACAGGTACTCAAGCTGATGATGATGGCATCGAAGATGATGATATTCTATAGATTCTTGTTCATGTTGCGGTTCTTGTTGCACCTACTGTAGAGCACATTCATTGGGATTGCAGAGATGCTCACACACATGCATTGACAACTTTGTCTGTCAAACATGCCATTATTCCTTTACATTCACTCTTGTACAATAGATAAGGATGCTTGGGATGAACTTACCACATTATACCATGCTAAGAATGAGGCTCGTGCTGCTTACCTCCAAAAACCATTGGAGACTGAGCATATGAATGAAGGTGATTCTATGGATAGTTTTCTAACAAAGAGCAAGGATTTGAAGGAACACTTGATTTATACTGATGAAGTCCTTCCTAAAATGTCACTTGTGCAAATTGTTCTGAATGGTCTTCTCGACTCATATCAAAGTTTTCCTTCTACTCTTTGATTGAAGATGAAAGGCAATCCAAATGCCTTAATATTTGAAGATTTACTTTCTGTATTGTTGGAAGAAGATTAGTCTAGGAAAAATAGGTCTATTATGCATGTTGTAGATCAAGCTTTTGTTGATGCAAATGTACAAGCCTACACATTTACCTTAGCATGAAGGAAATTGTGTGGAAGCACTTGATGATTCATGTGAACTATAGCTTGTATCTACTTGATCATTGACCATTGTAAAACTTTAATCACTTGGAGAATCTTGTAAAAGCATTTATCTCGTGGAGTTAGGAAGAATGTTAGATACGGCTTCAAATTGAAGGAATACCTCATCAATTAGTGAGGTTACTTTTTGATTGGAGCCAAGTTTGTATTCGAAATTCAAACTTACAAGAAATGCTTATAAAAAGATATTGTAAAATCTCCCGAGGTAATGTGTGTCATTTCAGTGATCATTCCTTGATCAATTGTAGAGCTTTAGTAGCTCACACAATAGCTTACTCAATTCATCATGATTGAGCATCATTACAATGCCAATGGTTTTGTACAATCATGTTCTATAATACATATAGCTCATTGAACATCTTTGCCTACTTCTCTACTATGACTACTCAAAACAATCAACTTGTTCTGGTCATATCTCAGTGAATACTCAACCATTTTACATAATCTTTGGCTTTTTGGAGCGAGCTTGAAGTCTATGTTGTGCTACCCAAATTTCAAGGCATTTGGTTCAGGCATCTGGGAGAAATTGTCTTTGAAGTGCTCATTGGTCATCTACTAGTTAGTCCCTAAAAAGTCGAGGGTAAGATTTTATTTGCTGAAATGACTTATAAGAGCATAATTGATCATTTCAAATGATTTCCACTTGCAACCATCAGCTATATGAGCTAGTTGAATTTCCCCAAAAAGAATTTTATCAATCGTTACTGTACTGTGATCTCTGCGTAAAAAAGCCAATAGGTGTATGGACCAAAATAGCAAGTTTTTCAACACTAGCTATTCTTGACCTAGTCTGTTTTGGATTAATTGTTTCAAGCATCAACTCCAAAGTACATGTTGCTCTAGCACAATGGTGAGAACCACGTTAAGAAGCTTCACCTCCTTAATTGTCAATCCGCGGAAGAGATAGGAGTGATATGAAGATCGTGAATGTGAGATGAAGTGAGAGTGAAGGTGAGAAGCATAGAAATGCACACACACATACACACACACTACGAAGAGACAAGCAAGATACAATGGAAGGTGGGGAATTAACTCTATTAGTCAAGAACACTATTACACGCTCAAAATAGCTCTAAGCTCACACTAGCCAACACTAACCAACCTCAAAAATGAGCTCTCTAGCTCTTTTTATAGTTTCTAGACTAGTTTTGACCGGTTTCACATCTAGTGACCGGCATAGTTAAAAATTAGGTCCTAGATGCTATTTGGAAGGGTAAACGGTATCTAAAAATAACGAAAATTGGTACGCGCATTCTACCTAAGCTCCTCAAGCTGGAGGACTCCTCGGCTTGCACAAAATGGAGCTATGGATTACAAAATGGGGTTTTCTATGTTACATATGTTACAATTAGTGATAAAAATCACTGTTGAATGTTTTGAAAAGTGATAAAAAACATATTTGTTTGAGAAATTGATCCGACTGGCTCCCTGCTCCGTCGTTACATGCTTCCATGGCATCTGTGCCTCTGGCTGCTTCCAACACCCCCCTCCCTCTCGCTTCTGTCGTCTCTGACAGAACCTTGCTGTGAGGTCTGCCGGATATAGTTCTGTATGAGGTCTTGAGCGAGGGTGTGCTCGGAGATACGGATGCCTCGGGCCAGGTCTGCCTCGAGTTTCTCCCAGTCGATAGGCTGCGGTTCTTCCGGTGGCGGGAGCTGATAGTGTGTAGAATATACCATTCGTTCACAGGCAAATAATTGTAATAAATGTGTAGGCCTGCTTATGAATACCTCTGAATGGTATTCCCAGAATCCGGTTGTGAACATCTCTTCGAACGTCTGCTTGTAGCACGCCGGTAGGTACTTTATTCTGCAGTGCCAGGCATAACAAACCAGTAGCGATGGCGTAGTACTCATATCATATACCAGATCGAAATTGCCATGCTCAAAGCCCGGGGTGTTGACATGTGGTGCCTTGACGCATCGGAAGACTTTAAAAATCATTTGCATCATGTCAAAGATTTTGACAGTCATATGCGCCGCTATATCGTCCATATGCTTTAATCTAGGGAGCCAGTGGCGAATTGTAGCCATCATGTAGCCAACAGTTGGTAACTCAATGGGTGGCTTAAAATAGGGGTAATTCAACCAGTCTTGGCACTGCTTATTGTTTTGTACCTTAATAGCAAAGGCAGTCCAGGAGCGGCGTCGTGGCACTGGTCCCCAACACAGGATGTACTTTAAGTGCAAAGGTGCCTTTACCCATGTACTCATCATCTCTGGATACTTCTGTAGTAAATCTTTTCGCCACTCTGGTTGATAGATCTCTCCTTGCTGCGCATCTAGTGGCAAGTCGTCCTCCTCGAATTGAGTTGCATGCGATGGTTTCTTACCTGTCTCTTTCTCAATGGCTAACTGGTATTCGGCCATTAACATGAAATACGGTTTATACTGTAACTCATGCCCAGATATGTATCGTCAAGGGGCCAAATGAGCAAAGAATGGAGACTGTAATATTCGTTCTTCTATCATCCCCATGGCGTGTAATTGTGCCTCTACTCTCGCTGAGTGCATTGTTCTTATCTCCTCAATAGTCTTCATCCACGCGGGGGTCGGAAGTTCGTACGTCATCTGACCTTCGGCCGTGACGCGTCCGCCTGGGATGGGTTGTGGCTCGTACGCCTCTTCAAACGTTTCCTCCACCGGGATGGTGACCGTGTCTTCCTCAGCTGGAAGCTCAGGTGGGGAATTTGGCCGTGGTGGCGCTTCATATACTGCAATCCTTGATTCAAGGGTCGATACCTGGGCCCGTAATGAGTTGAGTTCCTCTAGGAGGTCAGGAGAGGGGTCCACAGGTGCGGGTATGTCTTGGTGTGCCGGTTCTCGTAACTGGAGTAATTTGTGATCTTCTTTGAGTTTCTGTAACTCCTCGTTCATGCGGTCGTATTCATCTAGTAATCTTACATGATCGTCTAGCAGCATCCTCATTGAGTCTGAAGGAATGGCTTTGAACCTGCTAGGACTGAGTGGTTGGTTTGGGTGGTCGAGCGCTGCTTCTAAGTTTTCTCGGTTCTGATCCTGTAAGCGCTGGTTTTCTTCCTTGGCAGCTGCTAGGTGTCTTCGTAGTAAGCCCATATTTCGTGTTAGAGTTGCATTGCGGACTGTCTAGGCTCTTAATAAGTTATCCAGGTCAGCAGTGGCTTCCTTGGTCTTCTCTTTGCTTTCTAGTTCCAATTTGTGATATGCCTCGCGTAATTCCTGGTATCGGGTGTTTAGAGAGGCATTCTCAATAGACAATAAGTTAAGCTGCGACTGTAAGTCATTGGTTGTCCTCTGCAGCTGCTGATAATTATCACCAAGAGATGTGAACTCATCTCTTACTTGCGTCATACACATGAACATCTATCGGAATGCATTATCTACAGTGGGTGATAGTATTAACGGGGTGCTAAATGAAGATGCAGTTGGTGTAGATGCAACGGGAATGGGAAATGGGGGTGGGAAGGTGGATGATGTAGTGATTGTTGAAAATTGTGATGTGCCTAAAAATGTTTGTGCCGTGAGTGAAGTGAGTGATGGTGCAGTGGGTGGTGAGATGTCCATGTCAGTGGACGTATCTAGTGCGGTGACCGTGAATATGGGTGTGATCGTGGGTGCTCGTGTTGGTGTAGATACGGGATTTACAAAGGTTGAGGGGTAATTTACAGGGGGGCTGGCTGGAGCAGCTTGGTGGAAAGGGGAAAGAGGGGTTACCGTGGGTCAGGGAGGTGAGATGGGGGAGAAGGTTAATGGCGGTGGGAATGGAAAAAGGGGTCTTGGAGTTGTGGGGAAAGATGGAAAAGATGGATGGAGGAATGGGTTGGAGAGAAAGGTGGGTGTGGGAGGGGGTAGACTAGGGCTAATGGGTGCGGGAATTGTGGGGTGAGTGGTCGTAAAGACGGTTTCTGCAACGCCACCGGCGAATGAAGATGTTGGTCTGGGGGAAGGAGGGTGAAGAGGGGAGGCTGGATGGACGGGCGGTGAGGGGGGAGCGGTTGGGGTGGTCGGTACTTCAGTGACTACTGATGTATGTACAGTTGTAGCGCGGGGTGGGGAATCTACAAAGATGGTTTCTACTGCCACCGAACTTTCGGGGACGAGGCGTGCCTCCCTGGCTTGTTCTGAAGATTGTGCTCCAGTTGGTACACGAATGTATTCGCCGGGCTTTGAAAGTAGTCGTACTCTGCGGGGTCAAACTGTGGTAGTGGCTTTCTTTGCAAGTACCTGAGGGCTTCGTTGGAGCCTATTGATTTGACTAACTCGCGGAATCCTTTGATGTATGCGTCTTCGAATCCGCCTGTGACAAGTTCTTGTTCTATTATTATTTGACTCTCTTCCTCTGTCAGCTTTTTGCGTGCCCAAACTTTTTCCATAGTTCTATACAGCTTCTTGATAGCTAGTGTGTAAGCTGCTGCCTCGTAAGTTTCATCTTCATGGGTACTTGTATCGCCATGTGTGTCAGTTTGTTGGCCTTGGCCATCCGTCTGTTCATGCTCTTGGGATTCATGTGTTCCCTGGCTAGCTTCATCGTCTCCTTCGTCGTCATCGGTTGCTGTTCTTTCGTCATCAGAGCTGGACATGATCTGTCCTTGTGGCTGATCCCTGGGTGTAGTAGGGTAGCTAGGCCTTTCAAATTCTTGAGAAAACAAGTGTCCTTCTGAATACTGGAACTAATTGGAGAATGCATCGGGCATCTCAAAATCAAAAGTTTGGTCCAGTGGCTCTGCTTGTCCTGGTTCTAAATGCGGTATTGGAAAAGAGAAAGCTTCCGCACCAATAGTGGTGGGAAGTTCAGCTGCTGTGGTGATAGGTTCTGTGGTTGTGGCTGCTTGGGGTGCGATAGTACTGGTGGTGCCCTCCGTTACCACTGGTCTAGATAACCTTATGCGAATAGGTTGTACTGTGGGATTGGCTGCTGTTGGTGACTGCTCTGGAGATGGTTGTGGCGAGGGTGATTCTGGGACTTGTAGGCACGAGATAATACCTCTCATCCGCTTTCCGGCTCTGCCTTTGCTAGACTTTCTAGCCTTCCTAGTGGTGCCTTTGAATGCTTTCAGTTCCTCACTGGTCATGGCACGCTCTACGGGTAAATCATATGCCAAGCACATATATATGATCCTGGTGAGGGCGCAACATCCATTGATTACCTTCTTTCGCTCCCACCTATGTTGTGCCAAATAGAGCTGATCAATGATCCAGCTGGCTAGATCAATCGTTTGAGGTCCAGTACATGCTAAGTATAATCCAAACCAGATTCTCTTGTGGGGCATGGTAAAACGATCTTGAGCTGGGAAAGCAAAGTGCTGCATGCATATCCGTAATGGGTTGGAAAGCTCAGGTGTTATAGCAGAAATATCCTCCCACTTAGTTACGTCACCACGTTTCATCTGTTCTGGGACTAGCCTTTCTTTCTCCGTTGGAGTGTGTGTTCCATGAATCTTGATGGCCACTCTGATTAACTCCTTCGAAAGATAAAATCTTTTGTAAGGTGGATCATCCACTAAAGAAGGCAAAATAAAGGTTCCTGGGATGTCCTTATTCTCTGAGGCCAGCAAAGTGGTGATTAAGTAATAACACCTATAAAAGTCAGGTTTGGGCAGAGGATCACTGAAATACTCCGTGAAGCCGGCTCTAGCCCAAACATGAGTTAAGTCCTGGGTGTTCTGTAGGCCTTCGAATTCTCTTGAGAAGAATTGATACTTGCCCCATGTGCGGTCATCAAACGTCATATTTGCTTCAAAAATGAAGTCAGCATCAGCTAATGGTCCTGCTAGGCCTTGGAACCAGTGAGAGTTACGGTGTATCTTCTCTGTGTATCCCATAGGTGGGTTATCGATTGGCATGGGTCCCGGAAATCCTTGGAACTCTGGCGGTGGAGCGGTCGGGTGGGATTCTGCGCGTAAAACATTGAGGGGCACCGCAGCCACGCTGGGGCCTGCTTCCGATGGTCTTGCTTTGGTTTGCATGATGACTGATGAGCTAATGGAAAAGATCTGCTACAAAAGATTAACACATTAGTATGGAAATTAATTATGATCCCATTAAGGTGAGACCGCAATCCCTTTCCATAACCGATGTGTAACCCGTGTAGCCAAGTGTCGTGAAGTGATTAATGCAATGATTATTTGCAAAACTAATGCAGGTCTCTAGACACCTACATGGTCAGATTATGCATACATTTTTTGATGAGCCATTATTATGCATGATGTGGGGTTTGGGTGTATGAATTTATACAAGGTTTGGTTGAGGGTGAATTAGTACAAGGGTGGAGTTTAAACGGGGTGGGAGAATTGTTAGATAATGGGGTACAATAAGACGTTTGGATACGTTTCGGTATCCATTTCCTAAGAGTCTTTGAGTGGGTGGTATGTTTCTGCTGAGGTACAAAAAGTGGTATCGGGTTTGGTGGTATTGAAGGATGAAAAGGTTTCTGAGGGGTATATATTACATGGCTTGAGGGTTGGGATATAATACATTGTTTGGGTACCCAAATCTGCATGGGTGTGGGTCGATTGATAAGATACTTCTTGGCGATCCAAATCTGTCGAGTACTTGTAGAAGAAGATCGAGGGGACTTTGGATGCTGACTCTGCTTCTTTTGAAACTTTGACCTGTTCTCGTCTGCAGTGTTGCCAATAGCCTGTGGTTGCTGTCCTTTTGGCACCCATATTTGTTTTGTGCCACTTGTTCTGTGATGTTGAAACTGCTGTTTTCCTTGCCTTGTCTGGTGATGTCGTCGGTCTGGGTTCCTCTGTTGTGGTTGACTCGTTTGTGGTTGGGTTTGAGAGGTCCATTGGACGCTCTGCTTTGGAAAAGAAGGGAGATCCAACACTTGCGTGACCTGCCCATTAGGAAGTGATTCATTCTTTATCTTTAATCTAGGCCAGTCCGCAGCAAGTTTGGAAGGATGAGCAGCGCAGGGTGTTGTGCTCATTTGGCCGCCGATGCAACCCACCTGACCGCTGATTGTGTTCAACTGCCCTAGCGGTTGGGTAGCTGCCCCTTCTAGTTTGCAGGAAGCCCCAGGGAAGATCTCCTGTCGTCCTTCTGATTGACAATTGTCCCTAGCCAAGCCCGAGTGGGTTGGTGTAGACGTAACGTGACTGGTCTGACCTAATGTCTTCCGGTCTTCTGTCGCATGCATTTCATAGGGTCTAGGGTTACAAACCTCGATCGGAATGCTGTTAGGGAAGTCAAGCGGTATCACTCGCTTCTGTTCTAAGGTTCCAATCTGTAAGGAGCCTTGTCTAAGATTTAGGTCCACTGAGTGATCGTATAGCCAATCTTGGCCAAGGATTAGGGGTTCTATCAAGTCGTCATCATGGCACACTAGTAGCTTCGCTGTCATGGTCACATCCTTAATGAGGATAGGAAGGTCCACCTCACCCATGCAAGGGGTTTCCATGCCTCCTAGGCCTATGAGGTATGCCTCAATTGGCCGCATTTCTATTCCTGAATCCTTATAGTGGGACCATCTAATCGCACTAGTCGCAGCACCTGAGTCAATTAAAGCCCTGAGCTCTTGGCAAGGGTTGCCGTGCTCTAACTTGACTGTAATGAATGGTCTCCTGTCCACTATACTAGGATGAGTGGTTGACTTTACTTGACACATGGCCATGGGGTGTCTGGGTGTAGTTTCCAGATGGTTATAATGTTCCCTCCCTAGTCCTTGTCTTCTTAACTTCATGCGTTTAATGTGTTCTATTGCTTCTGCCTGAGCTTCCGCTCGTATTCTATTTTCTTCCTCCTTACGCTTCTTTGCCAACGTGAGTCGTCTAAGCATATCCTCAGTAAGAGGTTCCTGATATAGCCTGACTCTACAGCCACTAATGTAATTAGGCATTATATCTCCTTCTAAAGTGGCTAACTGTACTGCTCCACTTGTTGAGAGTCTGTTAATGATCATAGGTCCATAACCTCGCTTTTCTAACGTACGTGCGTGTTGCTTTAGCGTATATATTAGAACTAAATCTCCTTCTTTTAAGCCTTTATCTTTCACATGTGCATCAAAATATGCTTTCTGTCGCTTCTTCGCTGCATATATTCCTGCTGCCGCCTTTAGCCTGGTTTCTCCTAATCGTTCCAAGTCCATTATTCTCGCTGATAATTCATGGCCGGTCCACTGATGTTCTTGTGCAACCTTAAGGGTCGGTATCAAGAAGTCCAAAGGAAGCACAACATTCTGACCAAAAACCATCTGAAAGGGAGTTGCATTGAGTACGGTCTTGTAGGCCACTCGATATGCCCAAACATCGTGGTGTAACTGTTTGTCCCAATCTGAACGTTTGTTGTTCACGAGTTTCGTCAATACGTTACAAAGGATCTTATTAGTGCTTTCAGCCTGACCATTGGCCTGAGGATGATATGGTGCGGATTTCTTGTGAATCACCATAAAATCCTGTAACAAATATTCAATGACTTGGTTTAGAAAGTGAGTGCCTCGATCGCTCACTAACTCTATAGGCAGTCCATATCTTGTAAAGACATTTTCAAATAAGAATTTTGCAGTTGTTTGTGCATCATTCTTTTTCGTGGCTTTTGCCTCTACCCATTTCGTAAGATAATCTGTGGCAACAATAATGTATTCAACATGTGTACCTTTTGCAGGGGGGTTAATGGGTCCTACAAAGTCTATACCCCACTTAGAAAATGCACGTCCGCCCATCATGGGTTTCAATGGCATTTCGTCTCTGCGAGTAGGAAACTGAGTTCTTTGGCACACATCACATCTCTTTACATAGGTATGAGCATCCATGTGAAGAGTGGGCCACCATAATCCTGCAAAGAGGATGGCTTTGATTATCCTATCGGGTCCAAAATGACCTCCTGCAACACCTTGGTGTGCAGTCTCTAGTATGCTCAGATAATTGCTCTCATGAACACAATGTCTTAGATATCCATCTCGTCCTCTTTTGTATAGGTTATCGCCAATAAGTGCATAGTCTTGAGCTTCCTGCTCTAGACTGCATTGTCGTGCTAAAGTCATTCCTTGAGGGAATGTGTTCGTCCTCAAGTATGTCACTAATTGTTCACTCCAGTCTGGTGTGAGAGACACGTGATATAATGTAGCATGCTCTACTGGTGGTCTTTCACAACAAACATTGCATTCCTTACACAACCTATAGACATCTACTTCCATCGTAGGCCAATATACTCCTAATCTATGCAGAGTCTGTAATGTTCGATGTTTTGAATGATGTTGCTTTAGTGCACCTACATGTGCTAATTGCAACCAATTCGCATGTTCTGATTCATCTACACAACAAGCAAGAATCTTTTGATTATCCTGTTTATATATGCTTCCTGCCATTATTTGGTATCTCTGAGACTTGGTAATCTCTCCCTCTTTGATCTTTATCCTAGGATTCTTGGGTCCGTAAGTGAGAATAGGGACTATTGGTTTAGCCCATTCTGGTGCTATCTCAAGATTAAACAAGTATGCATCTGGTAGATCATCCGCTACTCCTTGAGGAGCTTCTCCTGAGGTTAATCTTGAAAGGTGGTCAGCTCTAAGATGTGTCTTTCCTTTCCTGACTACGACTTCAAAATCATACTCCATGAGTAATAGAAACCAACGTATTAGTCGTCCCGTGTTACATGGTTTGTTGACTAAGTACAATAGTGCTTGATGATCTGTAAAGAACTTGAACTTATTTGCCAACAAGTAGTGCCTAAACTTCTTTACTGCGTAGATCATCCCTAATCCTTCTCGTTCCGTCGTGGTGTAATTTCTTTCTGCTGCGTTCAATTGTCTACTAGCGTAAGCTATGGGGAGATCTATGTTACCTTCACTCATGGGTTGTGCTAACACACATCCTATGGCGTGATTGGATGCATCCACATGTACATGGAATGGCTTACTCCAATCTGGGGTAGTCAATATAGGTGCTGAGCACAAACGTCATTTGAGTTCATTGAATGAATTTTCACATTCATCTGTCCATTCAAAATTGGTCAAAAGAGAGTACAAAGGCTTGGCTATGATTGCATACATGTGTATGAATCTCCTATAATATCCGCAATGGCCCATAAATGCTTGTACCTCTTTCACATTAGTTGGTCTAGGTAATTCTGCAATTACTTTCACCTTTTCTTCATCCGTAGAGATTCCATTTTTTGACACAATATGTCCTAGAATTTTGCCTTGT
Source organism: Ceratopteris richardii (assembly GCA_020310875.1). Classification (NCBI taxonomy): domain Eukaryota; kingdom Viridiplantae; phylum Streptophyta; class Polypodiopsida; order Polypodiales; family Pteridaceae; genus Ceratopteris; species Ceratopteris richardii. Next base: position 91,138 of record MU260967.1, read on the forward strand.
CTGACCATGAAAATGCACTTTTCTGGGTTCAAACAAACCTGATATTCTCGACATTTGTCAAATATTTGTCTTAACTCTGGGATATGTGTCTGTCTTGCATTTGAATGTGCACATAAGTCATCGACATAAACTTCCAAACTCTTGCGTAAGAATTCCTTAAAAACATGACACATGAGTCGCTGGAAAGTGGCGGGTGCATTGGTTAAGCCAAATGGAATCACACGAAATGCAAATATGCCGCATTCGGTGGCAAATGCCGTCTTGTGTTGATCTTCTGGAGAAATGGCTACTTGATTATAGCCTAAGAATCCATCAAGAAAGCTGTAAACTTCCTTGCCCGCAACTCTTTCCAATAGATGTTCCGTGATAGGAAGAGGATAACTATCCCGAATCGTTGCGGCATTAACTTTTTTAAGGTTAATACACACACGCAATTTTCCATTCTTCTTGGGCACAACCACAATGGGGGATACCCATTCGGTATGCTCAATTTCGTAAATGAATCCTGCCTCTATCAAGCGATCTATCTCCTCTTTAATCTTCGCAGCGTAGTTATCATTGTACGTGTACGGTTTCTGTTTTGTCGGTTTTGCATCTGGAGTCATAGGGATTCTATGAGAACATATATCTGGATCTACTCCTTTCAAATCTTTGTAACTCCACGCAAAAACATCTCTATATTCGCGTAATAGGGCAACTAGCTCTTCTTCTTCTTCAGTTGTCAAATCATGCCCTATGTATGTACATTTTTCTTCTTCTCCTTCGATAGTAACTATTATTTTCTTGGTTTTCTCTCGGTTATCATATACTTGTCCGTCATTCGCCTTTCTATTAGGCATTCGTACCATGATTCTTCTATCTTCGATTTCATATTTCTTGAAATTCTCGGGTACTTCAAACAAAGATTCTTCTTTTTCTGACATGGTTTCTTTCTTCTTTCTTTTCTTGCCTTCACTCTTATAAGTCACTTCCGTGGCTAACCTTACCTCATTCGTAATTTCCTCGTGTCTCTGAGTGTGAGTCTCTACCTCGAAAAAATATTCTTCCTCTCATGCAAAGGGTGGGTCCATGATAATTGATTCTAAATCAAAATCGCTTGCATCCTCAAATGCATCAGTGTTAGGTTCACACTCTTCTAAAATTGCATCGCACATGATTGGCTCTATCGTGAAAACTGAAATGTCATAGCCATCCTCGTCACAGTGGGGTGTCCATTGTTCTTCATTGATGGCTACATCCATGGTTGCTAGGATTTCTGCCCAACCATGGGGTTCAAACTCTTTGTCTGGGAATACTACAGGTGCATAGGCTGGATCTTGAAGGGTTCGTGGATGTTGTTCTGCACCTAAGGTCCTGGCTTCTAACCTTTCTTCCTCTTGTTTGGCTACTTTACACATCCATAAATGGGTATCCTCATGCAACCAAGAAGGATCTGATTCTAATGAGTGCACGGATTCTGTTTCTACTGGTGTCTTATGGATGGTATTCCATTGTATTGGGGGTACGTCTCTATGTGAATAGTCTTTAAGATTGACTTTGGTAGTCACTCCTAAATGTTGCAAGTACAAAGAATTAGTTCCCCAATCTTGTACAATTTGCAACTGACGCATGAATGGTCGTCCCAATATCATCTCATAAGCATGGTTTTTTGCAAAGTCACAAATGGCAAAAGTATGCTCAAATTCTACACCACAAGTGGTGAGAGATATGCCTTCTAGTAAGCCTAATGGTTTTTCTATGTGTCCATCAGCCATTTGTAGCTTCATCCTGGTGGGTCTCAATGCTGGCTTACCCCAACGTTTCCATAAGGCGGTGGTAGCTATGGCTACTCCGGCTCCTGAATCTAAGATGGCTTTCGTGGTGTAGCCCTGATGGGTTATTGGAAGATAAGTGTTACTTTCCTCTCCTTCGCTTACATCTCCGATCTTTTCTACGGGTATCTCTGGTACCTTGTTTTGTGATCCTATTTGTGAGGGAGTAGTAGCAAGCTCGGGGAATTGATTTGCTACATGTTTCCACAATTCTAGTTTTACCTTCAACAACTCCTCTAGAGTGAGATTACATTGTACTTTAGTATTCTTGATCACTTCCGTGTTTCTAGGGATTACTGATTCTTCATTCCTCACTATTATCGTGGGTGCTCTCATACTAATAGACTTTGCTTCCCAAGGTCCTATGAACTGAGGTAATTCTTGTAAAGAATTAGATTCAAATCCTGTGTGTTCGCTCAGTTGTTCGTCCTCTACATCATCGTATATAGAGGGAATGTCTTGGGGAAATTGTTCTTGCAAGTCGTCTATTTCTTGAATAGGAGGATGGGTTCCTTGTTCTTTTCTCCATTTCTCTTCTTGGATCTCTCTCAAAAATTCATGTGAGTACCTATGTATGGAAGACAAGTTGTCTTGACTTTCTGAGTTGGGTACTTGAGATAGGGATGGCGCATTCCTTTCCTGTGTCTCTGGGATAATAGGGTTCCTAGGCTGATCCTTTTTCTCTTTGCTTTCAATCAAATATTCTAGCCTCTCCATTAGTCCTTGAAAGTGTAATTTCGGTTTTGCCATGTTATTCCAATTGAGATATCTAGAGGCTTCGAACAAAGCTTGTGCTAATTCTACCATCTTCATGCAAAGTTTAGTTCTCTCAATTTCTAGATCAGCTCGAGGGTAGTTTTTGCTCATTTCAGCTACCTGAGGTCCCTCTTTTAATCTAGCCTGATATGCACGAAACATCATGTCTAGATTTTCTGGTATGGGTTCCGCTAAAACTGATCCTGATTTCTGAGCTGGATTCTCTTGATTCAATTCTTGTGAAGTCAATTCTAGGATTTTGGCTCTAGATTCCTTCAAACTTCCTTCCAACTCACTTATCTTTTTATTCCACTTTCTCTTTATTCTTTCTCTAGAATCTTTCCAAGATTTTGTCTTTTTACTGCTAGATTCTGCAACTTCACTACTTCCGGCTGCTTTCTCTTGATTAAGCTGTTGGTTCTGTAAGAGCGCCTGGGCTCTTGTTATAGCTTGGATAGGCACGTATGTAGGGTTGGATCCATCTGCGTTATTTACAATACCTATCACGTTGATCGGTGTCACATTCGAAGCATTAACTGGATTCTTAGGACAATCTTTGATTATGTGCTCTTTGCCACAATCAGCACAAAAGCCTTGGATGTTATAGTATTGTGATTGTCCTGCTATCGGTGGATGTGGACAATCCTTTATGAAATCATCTCCTTGGCACCTAAAGCATGGTCCTCTAGGGCCCTGTGGTCTCTGTTGTCTTACTTGGGGCCGTGGATTTGGGTTTGTGTACATCACATTAGCATAGTCGGGCTCCCAACTAGGTTCCACTGGTGGACTATCGTAATGATATGTCTCTACGTGTTCTGGTGACTCTGTGTAATATGCGGGTGGACTATCTACATGCGTAGAGTCAAAACTGTTTGAGTGTGGGTCACTCTCTGTGATCAAAGGTGAAGAAGGCACTAAGGCCCTACTTAGGTTCTCTTCTGCAGCAGCGTATTTGACTGAGATGACATTCGCTGGTGGGGGTGGCTGCTGAGCTAAGACAGGTTGAGGTCTCTGTTGAGCCTGGTATGGGTAGTTTTGAGGAGGCCTATAGTAATATGGCTGAGCATTGTATTGGCCTTGATACCTGCCTGGTTGCGGGTATGCTTGCGGGTAGTTCTGTCTCACTGTCTGTTTGTTGTACGGGCAGTCCTGAGCCGTATGATTCGTGTATCTTCTCTCAATTGTACAATATTGGCCACTAGGGTTGGCTTGAGGTTGTGGTGCATTGGGACACACATTTGCCATATGATCCCCACCACAGGTGTAACAACGCTTGTTTGTTAGTACCCTAGGTTTGCTAGAAACTCCTAGTTTCTGGGCCACTTTTTCTGCTAGGTCTTCTATTGAGCTAGACAATTTTGTGGATGCTAGAGATGAACAGTCTGAGTCCTTATAGACCTTTGAGAGTTCCAATTCATCTCCTAAGTTGTCCTCAATGTCTATGCATATTCTCACACATTGCTCTAGCGTTCTGGGTTCTTTTAGGTACACGTAGGAGCGTAGTTTAGAGCTCAACAAGCCATCTAAAAACAATGACACTTGCTTAGCTTGTGAGGGTAGCTCTTGCATTGGACATCGTTCAACATATTGTCTAAACCTATGTCCTGCCAGTCTAACTGTTTCCTGAGGGGTCTGTTTAAAGCTATGAATCAATGAAGACGTGTCATGTCTAATCCCACTTTTAGAGAATTCAGTGATGAAGGACTCTAAAAAGTGATGGATGTCTCTAAATTGCCTTTGTTGCAAAGGTTGGAACCAGGTCAAAGCGGTATTCTTTAACGTTAGCCCAAATGCGTTGTATTGCGTGAACATGTCTTCGACTTGTTCTGCTCTTAGTACTTGCTTGAATTCTGCGACATGGTCATAGGGATCTCCTGTCCCATCAAAATAATTCTTCATTGATTTCACTAATTGAGTGGGTCTCAATATTCTTGCGTGTTCACGTGGTCTAGGTAGAGGAAAATCATCTCTACCGCCTAGTATTCCATGATCTCTTTGTCTATCCACTCTATTAGTGTCTGTGGTTGTTCTATCTCTCCCTATGGGGTGATTAAAGCTTACTTCCGGTCTCTCTTTATTTCTTTCTCTTTGATTTCCATGGGCTGAGGATGTTCTTGCCCCTTGTTGACTTGTATTCATGTTTGTTCTAGATGGAGGGAATACCAATTCACCTCTCCATGTGTATGTGTTTTTAGCACGGTCAGGTACCACAAAGACTCTTTCTGAAGTCTCGTCCAGGTATACAACCTTTCAAGGTGTATCCGGGTCCTTGAACTCGTATATAGTGATGATACAAACCTCACTAAGTATTTCGGTCTTGTATCTCCAAAAGGCTTCATCAGTTTCTTTATTCACAAACAACTCTATGCTTCTGTTATCCTGAGGGATCCATTCTGGGATTAGTACTCGTGTCAGTACAGATTTCCCTCTGGGTGTTCTAGGCTCTTCTAATGGTCCTTTTCCTTGAGATTTTGCTTCCGTTTCTGGTTGAATCACGCCAAACTCGTCGGTATTGTTTGGCTGCATACTTAAGATGTACATTATTCCTTCCCTGTCTATGTACTCGTCTCTCTCAAATTTCACCACTGGATGTTCCAATCCAATGGGTTGATCGGGGTTGTGCATTTGCACCACTTGCCTTTGCAAACCATCCTCGTAGATGCGAGCACCTAATCGGTTGGTTCGGAGAAACTCTAGTTGCGTTCTATAGGGTCCTTCTGGTTTTTCTAAATAGGCTACATTCGACCCTCCTTCTGGTCTTTCTGTGCTAAATGCCATTTCTGATTCGCTAGTATCTGAGCTCTCGTAGGGGTAATTACTATTCAATTGCTGAGCCCACGATCGTGCTGTAGTTCTTACACTTGCCTCTGATGATCTAAGGCTTCGCCGGTCTGACTTGCCTATATGTTTGCCCGATCTAAGGTTCATTAATTTTGTTCCTTGCACACTCAGTACACGCTCAGATCGTCAAGGATTCTTTGTTATTACTTTCTTGATTCTTTTTAAATTTCTTTAGATTCTTGTCTTAATGTATGCGTCAGGAATTCGACTTTCCGTTGTCGTCGAGATTTTCTCTCCTCTCTCACTTGTGAAGGCCTACAAAAAACATATTTGGTGAAGGTAGCCGGAATTCCCCGAGAAGTCCAGGATGCATCAAGGATGTCAAAGGAAGCTCACATACAAAGTTTCAAAGAAATCAAGAAATTCCATGGTAGCGGTCAAAGTTGGTCAAAGTTGGGAAATTAGGGCAAAAATTTCATTGTCACCAAATTAGATGAAAATCCATATACTTGTAAAGATTGTCAAAGGCAGTCTATAGCCCAAATTTCAGCAGAAAATGGATTTTGTAGCACATTGATATGCTATGTTCATTTTGTAAAAATGTATTTTTTCTAGTTTGACCCTACAAATTCTTGTATAGAAATTTATGTTAGCCATATGGTTTGGCATGTATAAAGATCATATGTGGCTACATATTTGTACAAATTTTCAAGGCCATCAGAGCTTCCTAGAGACCTTAATGCCACCTTGCAAGCTTCCAAATGTAGTCAAACTTGTACAAGGGAGATTCAGATGGGAGTTATTTCTGCATATTCCTGAAGGAGATCTTTGGAAACATAGTCCTACAATGTTTCATCTTCATCAAAGACTTTTTGGAGGGTCAAAGAGCACAAAGTCCAGTTTTCAAGGTCACCGCAGTTTTCTAGAATAAGAAAATTGAAGGCTTGAATGTCTGCCACATGTCAAAATATGATTGAACCATGTTGTACGGTCAAGATGAGCTCATATTCAAGGGTGGAGATGCACTAAAGCATAAAGGAAGGAGGATCCACGAATTTTTTCCATAAAAGAAGACCTTTTTTACAATCAAAGATCAATAATGCAGCATTTCTCCAAAAATAGTGGCTTATCTTATCCGAATTGATGTCAGCACTGATCCGACGGTCCAGATCATCCCCAGATCCAATGGTGGAGAATGAGGGCGCCTAAATTTCACTCCTTTACACTAGATTTGATAGAAAGAACAATTCCAAGCCATTGATTTGATTAATCAAATGGTTGTAATCAAAAGTAGTGATCCTAGAGTTGAGAGTTGATTTCTCTAGATCCAAGGGCCCAAATTCATTCAAAAGACTATATAAACCCCCCTCCAAACTCCTAGAGCATCATTGTTAGGCATCCATAGGGCTCATGCTAGCTTACGGTTTCCTTGAGACGATCACCCTCGGTTGAGCGAGTGAGGATCCAAGGTGAGCTAGTATGAGTATAGAACCTAGTTTCAAATTTAAGTTAGAACTCCAATTTAGGATAGGCTCTTGAAACCAGCATCTCTATCTTGACTCACCCTCGGTGGAGCGTGTGAGTGAGTTAGAGCTGATTTTAATGAGTCTTAGACTTCTTTAGTTAGACGTTACGAGCCTAGACAGACATAGGGTCACTGGAGTGGAACTCACCTTCTTACGTGTGACATTCGGTTGAACTGTCATGGTTTGAGGGTCGGAACCACCTTTGATCAGTAGATTGCTTAGCATGACGTACACGACGATCTTTTACATGTAACTTAATTCAAATTCTTTTAATTCATGTCACTTGTCACTTGTCTCTTGTCACCTCTCTCAGTCTCTTAAGTATTTTTACATGTCTTCTATTTCTTCTATGTGTGAGAAGGCTCCGCAGTATTGCGTTGAACCAGTGAGGATGTTTCTTTGAGCTTGTGAGTAAAATCCATCATCATAATTCACTTGCATGCATATAATCCATACATATTTATTAGTTTCTGAAAGTGTATAAGAAGCTCCAATATTGGACCATTCTTCCTTTTGAAACTGATTTATGTGTAAGGATTCCATCTATTCTCATCATGCATACATATCATCCAAAGAAGGCTATACATATGGATTAGAATTAGGAAGTGTTTAAGAAGCTCCTCCAATGGACCATTCTTCCTTCCAAATTTGATTCGTGTGTATGGTTCTCTTTCATTCTTATCATTCATGTCATCAATCTAACTTGCACACCTACATTCCCATTCCCATAATTATTTCAACATCTCTCTCTTCTCCATACTCAACATTAATTTCACCTTCACATCTTTAAACCTTCCAACATTCATTAGCTTCATACACCCTGTGTGTGCCACGACCGGACCCGATCCACCCGGATTGCGATCACCTCCAGACCGTTATAATTTTGAGTTCTCGTTCCGTCAAACTTAGGTTCTTTCCTTTAGGTTTTCGTGTCACACACCTTTATCCTTAGTCTTGGACTTGATAAATTCAACTCTCTTGAACTTGAGGCGTTCCTATCGTCTTAATCCACAATACTAACGTTTAGCTTAAGCTAAGAATTGACTGAGGGGGTTGAGTAATCTTCCAACCTCGAGTCAGCTTTTCTGGTTGCTCTGATGCCCAAGAAGCCGTGCTTCCCAAGCTTTATGCCCTTCACTGCCTTGCCTTGGTTGCCTTCGATTGCCCTTGCTAGACCTGGACAAATCCAATATTAGACCAATTCACAGTTGGATGATCAAGCACTTGAGTATATACACCTTTTAAGTCCCTTCCCTTTTGCCCAACTTTTCAATGTTTGCCCCCTAGCTTTCTAGTCCCAAACTAGGTCAACCTCAAAATAGCTTATCACGTAGTACTCGTCAAGAGCTTTCTAACGAGCTATTAAGCTAAAAAAACGGACTTCGGATGAAAAAGTTATGACCGTTCAGGCCCTGGGGGGTAAAAACTGACAAACAAGTTTTTCTCCAAATATGAGCTAAGGGGTCTCCTATGAGTCTAATCACCCAAAAATTTTCCAAAAATAGCCCCAAAATTGGCCAAAAAATAAAACCCTAAAATTTGCGATGGGGTTGCACAATCGCGATGGTCTGAGACAATCGCGATGGTCTGGGACCGTCGCGATGGCGTGAGGGTGCACCGTCGCGATGGCGTGAACTTGGACAATCGCAATGGTCTGAATTTGCACAATGGCGATGGCGTGAAAGTGCACCGTCGCGATGGTGTGAACTTGGACAATCGCGATGGCGTGAAAGTGCACAATCGCGATGGTCTGAAGTTGCACCGTCGCGATGGCGTGAACTTGGACAATCGCGATGGTCTGAACACGATGGCGTGAGCCAATCGCGATGGTCTGGGCGCGATGGCGTGAGCCAATCGCGATGGTCTGAATTTTTGAAGTGTCGCGATGGTGTGAGGGTGTCGTCGCGATGGTCTGAAGTGCACCGTCGCGATGGTCTATATTGCCACATGGCACCGTCGGCGCGATGGCGTGAGCCAATCGCGATGGCGTGAGACAATCGCGATGGTCAGAGACCGTCGCGATGGTCCGGCCAAGCCGTCGCGATGGCATGAGCCAATCGCGATGGTGTGACACAATCGCGATGGTCAGAGACCGTCGCGATGGTCCACCAAACTATGATTTTTCCAAATGCAAGTGTGGATTCCTAGAGGCGCTGGTGTCGCCTACATGCTGGTGTGGTCGCCTTCTCCAAATTCCGAACTTTGCAGACCATCGCGATGGTCTGACACAGTCGGAAATTTCTGACAGAAACTGAAAATCTTACCTTTTCCAAGCTTTCCTGATGCACTGGAGCTCTGTACACACAAGCACAAAAGATCTCTCTCACTCTCTTGCATGCACAAATGAGGGGAAATGAGGAGAATGGGTGGATATGGTGAATTTTCTGATTTTTTTGGAGATGAAGATGATGATGCGGTGATGAAGATGGAGTGTGGGGGAGGTGAAAAACACTAAAAACTAAGTAAAAACAACAAAAAAAACTGAAATTTTTACCTTCCAACGCCACTTCTTGCTATACTCTTACCATCACACATTCGTCCTAGACTCGATCCCCGGCAACAGCGCCAAATTTGGTGTTGCTCTAGCACAATGGTGAGAACCACGTTAAGAAGCTTCACCTCCTTAATTGTCAATCCGCGGAAGAGATATGAGTGATATGAAGATCGTGAATGTGAGATGAAGTGAGAGTGAAGGTGAGAAGCATAGAAATGCACACACACATACACACACACTACGAAGAGACAAGCAAGATACAATGGAAGGTGGGGAATTAACTCTATTACTCAAGAACACTATTACAAGCTCAAAATAGCTCTAAGCTCACACTAGCCAACACTAACCAACCTCAAAAATGAGCTCTCTAGCTCTTTTTATAGTTTCTAGACTAGTTTTGACCGGTTTCACATCTAGTGACCGGCATAGTTAAAAATTAGGTCCTAGATGCTATTTGGAAGGGTAAACGGTATCTAAAAATAACAAAAATTGGTACGCGCATTCTACCTAAGCTCCTCAAGCTCGAGGACTCCTCGGCTTGCACAAAATGGAGCTATGGATTACAAAATGGGGTTTTCTATGTTACATATGTTACAATTAGTGATAAAAATCACTGTTGAATGTTTTGAAAAGTGATAAAAAACATATTTGTTTGAGAAATTGATCCGACTGGCTCCCTGCTCCGTCGTTACATGCTTCCGTGGCATCTGTGCCTCTGGCTGCTTCCAACAGTACATATGTACTTTCTTGGTATCATTTGCAAGCAAAAAGGGCCTACTTTATAACTCTGAAGTGTACCAAAGCTAGTATAAAGAAGGTTTTAGCAATACCACCTCACTTCCTTGAGGTATCCATCCATCTCTCCCAACAGGGGTATCAGAGCAAGTTGAGGTAAAATGGGAGATGATTTCCCTTTTTTCATTGATAAATTAGACAGCAACAATTATCCAGCATGGTCCTTGAGGATGAAGACCTATCTATAAGGAAGAAGTCTCTATGGATGTATATATCATGAGATGAGGAGATACCCATATTTAGAAGCAAAGATCAACCTACAAGAGAGGAGCAAGAAAGACCCAAGTCATGGTGTGCCAAAGATGCTTTAGCCAGGTCATATCTGTCACGGGAGCACTAGATTGTGCTCTCTGACTAGAGTAGACAAGATTTTGGAAATACACTTCTGATTACACGAACATCCACATAGGGAAAATGATACAAGAATATGTGAGTTATACAAGATGTCCCACAACCCGCGACTGATAGGTTTGAATAGCTCGACTAGAGATGTTATAAGAGATCCCATAACCCTGGATTGTAACTATGAGACAAGATATTTGGATTACAAGAACTCCCTTCTGGGAGATGAACTAGATACAAAAAAGAAAACAACAAGATCTCATACTATGAGACTACAAGAGGACAAGACAGCATGTCCATGAACTAGACTAGACAAGACTAGAACAAGGAACAAGACAAGAACAAGAACTCAAACTTGGAGTGTACTTACTTCATGGTCATGACTCCTTGAGCTCCCAAGACTAGTATCCAAAAGACTGATTATGAATGTGGCCAAACCCTCCTTATCTAGGTTTTCAAGGGTAGTTCTAGGGTGGTTACGAATTGATGATGTCATGGATGATATCATCAATTGTGTCACAAATCAACAGATAGACAATCGATCTTGGGGTTTTGGCACATTCTAGATGCAATGGAAGCATTACTTTCTCCAAAATATGAGCCAATCATGAGGTATGGAAAGTCACATGCAATCTAAGGTTTAAGATGTTTTCCTTGTCCATGACATCACCTCCCTCTCAAGCGATAAGTTCCATAAGGAGCGATCATGTTGTCTAGCTTGGCTTTCATTGGATTCTTCCTATGGAACTCATGAGCCTTGAATGTTTCTCTTTGAATATTTTCTGTAAGTTCCCAAGAACGATCAATGATGTCATATGCTTTCCAATGAATAAGGCATTCCAATCTTCTTCTAGAGAT
>MU260967.1:107500-120000 GCA_020310875.1 Ceratopteris richardii
TGCCTATGATTTGTTGTACCACATACATCTGGAAGCTTTTGCTTTATCATATTGATGGTTGCTTTCCTCAAGTGACATGTTTTTGTCAAGGTAAAATCATAAACAAGAATATCTACATCATCCATTTTAAGAGTGGATGTGCTACGAAATCTCTTTTTCTTTTTTGAGCCTGTTCATTTAGTATCACACACCATTTCTAAGTTATATTTACCTGTGAGTGCATTACTACTTTTAGTGTAATACCAATGCACCATCAAAGCCTCTATTCTTCTGTGATCAATATCTTTAGTGACCTCTAAAACCTTTGCAATCCAAAATGGCCTGGTAGCCTCATCACCATCAGCAAGTATTGCAATAAGTGTTCCAACATTTATCTCTATTAAATTTCCTTGCCATCCTGCTTCTGCCTGTTTTGTCATCCTTGGGCCTACATAAATATTTCTTTCTAGTGGATGTATAAAACTTTGAAGTGCATTTACATTACATGCTTGGGCCACATTCACTAATCTTTGTGTACAAAAATCCCATGTGAATGGAACATCAATTGGCAAATGACATGCAATCCTATACTTTATAATCTCTTGTTGATGATTGAAAAAGTCATCCCACCAAGATACATCTTGATCTCCAGCGTATTTTTTTGCACGCTCAATATGTCTCTTCTTTTCAATGAGTACATGCATCCAGGTTTTACTTTGATCAACCACATTTCCACATCTTTTCATATTGTTTTTATCTTCATATGGTGATTGTTCTGCACCATACACAGACACATTAGGCACGTGCAACAAGAATCTGCATCCGTCTTTAGGCTCCCACCCAAGAGAGGATGAATACTGCTTTGCAAATAAAAGGGTTATGCCATCAACCCTCCTCATCAAGAAAACATGGTTGAAACTAATATTGTGCAATGGAGCCAAAACTTTAGCACTGTTATCAAAGCCCACATAGCAAAAGTGCTTAAAGTTATAAATCTATGTGAGGTGTGGAACTTCTCGTTTTGAAGTATATGCTTATGAAATCAGCTAAGATAAAATTGGAAGAGTAAAAGTATTGTTACGTGCCAACATCTTAGAGAACGTACTGAACATTCGATCAATGTGATCATGAGTGTGCCCAAACAGAAGTAAATTTACCTTAACCTTCTGAAATACCTATTTATCAACAACCATGCATAAATATCCAAAGACTGTAGAATTTTTATTCTCTCTTGTAGTATTATGGATTTGCAGATACAGATTTGGTGGCAAAAGACCCTTCCATGATTGTATAACCCGATGAATGACAATAACTGTAAGGTTTGGATCATTATGCACATTCGGATATGTGAAGAAAACCTTGGACATTAGAGTTCCATTGTATACCAAAGCACCAACCAAATACATTTGCACAAGGACTTCATCTCCAGTGTTCTTAGGGATGGGATAAAAATGTGGCAAACATGTTTTTTTTTATCCATAACATCGATCAACAAACACATATAACGCTCTGGATTTCTGAGTGCTTTACTTCGATGATGAATTGATTTCTTTCTCTTTGAAGCTTGACTCTCACGACGGTTTTTTAGAAGGTTTTTAAAATTATCTTTTTCTTGTGGTGTTGTAGCCTACTTTGCCATGTTTTTCAAAGTGGTGCAAATTGAACATTCACCCATTCTAGCTTTACGAGGAATAGACACATTGATAAACTCTTACTTCCATAATCGAGTAAAGTGATGATACAACACATACTTCTCATTTCTATTTTTCATGTCTTCTTTATATATTTGAAATACATCTCAACACGTAAAGTTATCTAACAAGTGCAACCTTCTAGTTGTAGGCATAAACTCACAATGCAAGCTAAAAAAGTTCATCATCCAATTCATTTCATGACCTCCAATAGATCCTTTGGTCCCAACATGAAACGTATCCAAACCGAGATCTCCATTCATAAGATCCTGTTGTGGAGGAATTTTTCTCTTAGGTGCTTTAGTTTTTTCATTCCTAAATTGTACAAACATTTCAAACCACAGCAATGCTTCACAATATCCAATGCGATCTATCTATCTGAAGTAAGAAATTTAAATCTTTTTTGACTTACTTCACGGGGCCTTCTTTTAAAATGTAGATTGAGCATGCTTTTCCTTTCCTTCTATTTGCAGCTAACATCCTTTGCTCCACATGCACTTGAATCAGAAGGGAGATCAATGGCAGATGGGAGATCGAGAGGTGCATTTGGTTGAGCAGCATTGCATTGCGAATTGGATAACTTAAATGACTCAACAGAAAACATAGAATGATGGTCAACACCTTCTAAACCATGGAGACCATCACTTATGAGGAAAGGATCAACTGAGAACAAAAAATTCAAAACTGTATCAATATGAGTAGAGGAAGCTGATACCTAAGCATCCATTGAAAAGATTGAGCTCATCTTCACTTACTTCAAAGAGGGCTGAAGATGAATTACCTTTTCAAATGAGTAGAAGTTCAAGATCAAGTGAAAATGTCACATCGAATGTCACATCAAATAGATATGAAATCAAAAGTGCATTAAAGTACATTAAAGTGCATTAAACATCAAATTACATTAAAGTACTTAAAGCTTAACATTAAAGTACTTAAATTACTCAAATATACACAATTGATGTTTTCAAACTAATAAGGGAACCAAAGACTTGATTTTGCTTTGAAAGTAGTGTTGATGAGATACACTATGAATTGTGCACACATCACGTAATGTGTTTGTGATTCTATATTGATGCTCATAAGATTGGTAGGAAAGAGCACACAAAGGTTTTGACAATATTATTACTTCTACGTGGTTGACTTCAAGGAAAAAAGGGTGTATTTGATTATCTCAATTATTCTAAACTTCAAATTGATTGCATTTTGACTTTTTCAAGCATTGAAATCTCAAAAGTTGATGCGCAGGATAACATTTAGAATTTTATATCTCAATATGTAGATGTCATCGAAGGATTTGTGAAAGTATGGTTTAGGATTTTATATATCAATGTCCACAATGATTTGATTGTCATCAAAGGACTTATTAAAGTATGCTTTAGCCAATGTGTAGATGTACTCTTTCCACTATACACTAAAGGGCATCCGGTAAGACTTCATTCAACAAACAAAACAAAAAAGTGGCAAAAAATCTGATGTCACTAGGCGGTATGCAAGACATGAGGAGAGAAATCTTTTGGATTTTTGAATGAAGATGGGACTTCATGATGGCCACCTTAGAGTACATGGAAGATAAGTGAAAATTTCATATGAATATGTATGAGCAATGATAATTTGGAGGGTTTATTAACGTTACCAAACAAAAGGAGTCGTGCAATTATTATGTTTTTGGTGTGCATTCATTAGACGGAAAGCTCGGTGGCAACTGTGATTTAGTCTCATATTTTTGTTACAAGAAGAATGGATAAATGCAACTATTCTGGAAATTTATGGGTGTGGAAGGCTACAGGAGGGAATAGGTGAAAAGAAACAGGCATATCTCTATTGCATTTTCATATCGTATGCATGCAAAAGGGGAGTTTGCCACATGGATCTCATGTCGTGGGTTGGAAAATGAGATCTACCAGATCTTGAAAAAATGAGTTCAACAAGCAAAAAAGATGGAGCTATGAAAAGGAGGAGGAGGTGATAAGGCAGAGAATAACTCTTTCCACTCACACAAGGACAAATCCTAGTTAGATTAGTTGGATGATCTAGTTAGAAACTGGATTCATTTAGATAGATCTAGTTAGTCTCTAGTTCAAGCAACCCAAGTGCCCATAAATAGCAGAGGAGGAGATCATTCTCATTTCCAAACTCCACGAGCGAGAGAGATCAATCGAGCATAGACAAAAAAGGTGCACAGAGCTCAGCAAACCAGCAAGGAAACTCTAATGGAGAAGAAGAATTTTGCCGAGAGTACGGAGAGGTAGAGAAAATCACACCACAAAAAAATATTCCTAAAAGATTCCTTTTTATTTTTTAGGAAATAGTATCTCTTCTAGCGATTTTAATTTTATGTGTTCATGAAATCTCGATCCATGACGATCAAATTCGATGCTAGACATCGACTTGGGGTACAATTTGATGCGAGGGATCAAATTCTTTGTATAAGTCAATGCCAGGAATCAAATTGCACACAAAGTTGATGCCTGGAATTGACTTGTACCCTAAAGTCGATGCCTAACATTGACTTTCACCGCAAATTTGATGCCAGGCATCAACCTTCTCCGAACTAGAAGTTTGATGTCTAGAATTTAATGTGGCCTAAAACTCGATGCAAAGCATCAGCTTGGAGCCCAAAGTTGATGCCTTGCATCGATTTTAGGGTGCTAGTGAATGCTTGGCATCAACTTGCACCCTAAAGTCGATGCCAGGCATCGACTTTAGGGTGCAAGTCAATGCCAAGCATCAGCGTTGTGGCAAGTCGATGCCAGGCATCGAATTTAGGGTGCAAGTCGATGCTAGGCATCGACTTTGTGTGCAATTCAATGCTTGGCATCGACTTGCACCCTAAGTCGATGCCAAGCATCGAATTGCACACAAAGTTGATGCCTAGCATCGACTTGCACCCTAAAGTCAATGCTTGGCATTGAATTGCACCCTAAAGTCGATGCCTGGTATCCACTTGCACACAAAGTCAATGCTTGGCATCGTCCCTTCAGCTTGAAAAGCATATTAATATAAAGAGCTAATGCTTGTGATGCCATTTCAGGGATGCTGAGGGAAGAGGTGATAAGTCTATCAAGAAGCTCAAAGTGAGAGTGAGCTTAGTGGATCAGCAGCGTGACAGAGGCATTGGTCACCAGACAAAATCCAGGAAAAGCCTTGCATCCATATCCTCTAAGAGGGAAAGAAACCCAATTGGCATGTCATTTGGTGGATAGAGCAGCATCATAATAGCTGAGGATGATGCAACTAGGAAGGAGAGGTCAATGGAGATAGAGGTCATAAGGAAAGACCCTCCACTCCAGGACATGAGAAACCTAGAGTGGTGCCTTTAGTATGTTGAAGAGAAGAATGCAGTCCTCCTTGTGTTTGCAGGGGCCTATGGGACAGGCAAGATCACGACAACATAGGCCTTTCAGTATGGCCTTGTGTTCAAAATGGACTATGAAGATGAGGATTATGACAACCTCCTTTTCCTTGAAGAGAAATCGAAGGGCTTACGAAATGCAATCTACAAGATTCTTGTGCCCGGAGTGTCGTGTGCTAGAGAGGTTTGCAGAGATCTGTAGGGACTTAATGAACCTGATCAGAGACTTGATACCATGGATCTAGGGCAACATTATGCCAACAAAACAGAAGAAGACAACCCCTATAAAGGCAAAGGGCAAGTAGTTCCTGCAGAAGAAGCCATTGAAGAAAATGAAGAAAGTAGCTGATGAGGAGTCTTCTAAGTCAAGCTCTAGCTCTGAGGATATAATTGTTGCACATGGTGGTGAGCTTGCATTGGGAATTTTGAGTGGTGAGAAGAACAAGATGAGGGAGGACATAGCTTGGAGAAAGCTTGTCAAGAAGGGGCAGTTGTTCCACCTACCAATCAATATCATCCATAGGCCACCACTTGATCCAGTAACAAGGAGGAGGCGCCTTGAGATAAGGGAGCCACATAATTTTCATGTGAAAAATCCTAAGAAGAAAATGAAGATAAATCCTCATGCTACTATTGCACCATTCCTTGTCATGGTGGATCTGAATGAGTGCAGCTCTGTGAAGGATTTCAATGAGGCCCTATTCGAAGATTACATATATAATGTTATTGGTGGTTCACACTCTACATAGCCACGCAGACAACTAGTCAAGGAGCACCCCACCACATTCTTCTTTAGGTATGCAAAGTGCAAAATCTATGTTGGGCTTACAATGGAGGAAGCCAAGCTTCTTGTTTGGGATCACAACACTGATTGTCTGGGTCGATGCCTGCCATCGACCTACACCACTAAGTCGATGCGAGGCATTGCATTTTACTACTATTTGAATGCTTGTCATTTACTTGTGCCACAGGTCGATGCCTGGCATCAAATTACTACTAAAAGTCGATGCCTGGCATTGAATTACTATTGAAAATCAATGCCTGGCATCGACTTACTAGCATAAGACAAGAAATCAATGTCAAGCATCGATTCCTCATGTTTCCACTTGTTTATCATAGAGCTTGTTTAATTTCCTTTCCACTTGCTTCTGTAGAAACCAAAGAAAAGTAAGTCTACAGAGGCATTAGATGATTGTCCTCGTGCATTCCTAGCTCATATTCAAAGGGCAAGGCTTGAGAAATCTAGATTGAAAGCCAAGGAGATAGATTTTGATGATGAATCTGATCTAAAGTGTTTCTCCAATCCCTTAGACCCACTTAGACCTGTATATTACAATGTATTCTCTAGTGATGTAAATAATATTTGTACTGTTGTGCCTAGAAAGCATTTCTCCCTTCTTATAGTAGACATACCCTATGGATTTAGAATGTTGGGATCAGTGAATGACGAGAAGCCTTTCAAGCACCCTCAAATTCAAAAAATGGTCACTGACTTTGCAGATTTGACTATGTCTCCTCTTTGGAGGATAGTAATTTTCCATAGCAAAGACCAATCTTTCTCTGTTTCAACCGCTTTGAAGTTTAGATTTCATGCTCTCGAGTGCCTCACATGGTAAGTGATCTTCTTTCTATCTCCTTGGCTTAAATGATGCTCTTTCTCACTTATAGTTCTCGTTGGCAAGGTGAAGACAAAGGTGAAGCATACTCCTTTGCATAGATTTATGACCTCCACCGAATGCATTACAGTTGGCTATTATGATGAAGTAAGCAAAAGAAGAGTCAGAGAGCATTGCAATGAGAATGGGATCTCCAATGTGCTCATGTTCCCAATAGTTACCAAGAAACTTCGTCATGTAGCTGGGGACAGGATATTGGTTAACCCATATCAGAAGCCACAAAAGCTTATAATGAGATTGATTTAATTGTTCCCCAATGATGATGAGTGGGTCCTAGGCCCTTTTTATGGCACATGTAATTTGCATTGTAACATTTCTCATTAGCCATGATATTGATTGGCCTCTAAGTGGTTTTCTTCTGTTTCACGAACAACTCTCGCTTGCTCCTTAAGGATGTTCAGGCACTGCATAGCTTTGGAGAAAGATGATGCTCAAGTGAGCTTCATAAGAATGAGAATCAATGGATTGAATGAATGCCCAGATGACGACCAAGAGGTTGGAAGGAAGCACATTGCAAACACGGAGAGATTCTAACCAGCTTCAAGGGAGCCTGTTCCCCCACTTGTAGAGGGTTCTAGGGTTCTTAGATGCCATTATGCATGATCTTGAGGAAACCTATGATCAGCTTCTATTTGTTGGTGCAAATTACAAGCCTACACTTTTGGCTTGAAGATTACAAAGAAATGAGGCTCTATGTGAACCATAGCTAGAGGATTCTTATCTCTTTACCTCATTGTAAAAGTTAAATCTTCATTGATTTGAGAGAATATGTGTAACCACCTACTCAAGAGAGCCGTGGACTTTATTAGTTGTAAAGCATCAATCAATTAGAGAGAATATCTCCTAGGATGTAGGAGCATGATTATAGAGAGCCAAAGTTTGAATTCAAATTCAAACTTTGGACTCAACCTCTATAAAAGATCAACTCAAAAGTCGTAGACACAAGTCACTTTCCCAGCTACTCATTCTCATCTCTGAGTATATGTGAGGTCGACACTCTAGCCCACACCCTTCTACACCATTAGGCAATGATATTCATGCCTATGGAATTGTACAAAATTGTTCATTAATACATATATCTACATTGTTCATTTCTGAGTTCTCTATCATAGTCTCTATAAGTCAGTCAACTTGTGGAGATCATATCTCACTCATTTCTCCACAAAATTAAACGATTTATAGCTTGTTGGAACTACTCAGTGTTATCTACAGGCTGTCAAAATTTGAAGGGTTTATATTCAGCCATTTCAGAGAAAAGTCCATCGAGGTGATCATTGGTCGAAGTCTGCAATAGTCCTAAAATATCGGGGGTAAAGGTTTACTTGCTAAATCGATTTCTCTGAGCATAGTTAATCTTTTTAAGTGATTTCACTTGAAAAAGTTAGTTTGCTAAGCTAATTAGAAACTAAAAGGAATTTTTCCAATTCCTATTGTGCTGGTCATGTTGAGCAAAAGATACAGCAGGTGTCCAGTCAAAAATAGAAAGTTTTCTTGAAGACTTGAAGTTCAAAGTTGTCTGTTTTGATTCTATCTTTTCATACATCATTTCCAAGTGCATAGGCCATTTTATGGTGTTATTGGAAATCTAAGAAGGTCTACTTATCAACTTTGAAGCATCAAAGGGCTGGTACAAATCAAGATTTGGCAGTACCTACTCATCATCTTGAAGTGTCCATCCATCATTCCCAACAGTGGTATCAGAGGAAAGTTAAGGTAAAATGGGAGATGGTTTTCCTTAATTTGTTGATAAATTGGACAAGAACAACTATCAAGCATGGTCTCTAAGGATGAAGACATACCTACAAGGAAGGAGTCTTTATGGATACATCTCAGGAGAGGAGGAATTTCCCTCATTCAAAACTAGAGGACTACCAACAAAGGAAGAACATGAGAAGCTCAACACATGGTGTGCTAAGGATGCATTAGCAAGGTCTTACTTACTCAACTCCATCTCTTATTTTCTTTTGCCACATATTAGAAACTGTAAGACATCCCAAGAGACTTGGAAAACCTTGTCATCCTATTTCTCTTCCAACACAAGGGCCCGAAAAAACCAATTGTGGATTGAATTCACCACACTAAAGAAGCAACAAAAGCAGGCTATTTCAGAGTATGTAACTAAGATTAAAGATGTCGCAGATCAGTTAGCAAGCATAGGAGAAGAGATTGAAGAAGAGCAGATAGTAAGGCAACTTATCAATGGGATTAAAGCTAATGACAAATGGGAAAGCTTCACCATTGCCATGGACCTATACATGGACACACAAATTCTAGATCTCACCACTCTCATGGGGCAACAGTTCACTCATGAAGCCAAGCTCAACAAGAATGGAGACGCATCCAAAGGTAATAACTCTTCTGCCCGATACAATGATAAAAGTAAGTCTAAAGATAAAGGCAAGAACAAGAAAGGAGAGGATGAAGGCACTACCTACCAAGCCAACTATGCAGGGAGAGGTAGATCATCAAGAGGAAGGGGCAGAGGAGGTAAGCAAGGTAGGGGGAGATCCTATAACTCCTCACCATGTAACATTTGTGGTTTATCAAATCATACTACAGATGAGTGTTTCAGGAACTACAAGAACGAGAGAGGAAGAGGATATCAAAGAGGTGGATACTCACAATCAAGATGTAGATTCAACCATCATCAAGGATACAAAAACAACTATAACAACAACTACAACAACAACTACAACAACAACTACAATGGCAAATACCAAGGAGGATTCAAATCCAGAAAGGATTACAACAACTATACAGAAGAGCAAGATGATTCTCTTGTGATTATGAACATGACTTCAAAACCAGGTACAAATGATGACCATCTCTTCTACATTGACTCATGATGCTCAAATCATGTGGCTGTCAATGTAGCTCTACTCTGTGACCTTGAAGAACCAAGAGGTAAGCATCAGGTACAAATAGGTGATGACACCAAGCACTCAGTAGTTAAAGTTGGAAATGTTAAGACTTGTGATGGAAATCAAAACTTGTTGAGTAGGGTACTATATGTACCAACCATTACAAAAAACTTGATGAGTGTTGGACAGATTGTGGAAAAAGGTTTGCAGGTTAGATTCAACCAATTTGGAGCATTTGTGGAGAATCCCAAGCACGGGTTCAAGAGAATTGCTAAAGGAGAAAAGACAAGTAGACTTCTTACTTTTGAGCTAGAAGACACAAAGAATATTGCACTCTACAATTATAAAGATCAAACACTTTCAAAACTTGAGATTTGGCATAAGAGATTAGGGCATGTAGGAGAAAGAACCTTGAAAAAAATATGTAGGGATCAATGTGTAATTGGAATACCTAATGTTTCCAAACAACACATGATTTATAAATGTGGTGCTTGTTAGTTTGGGAAGTCTCACAGGTTACCCTTGTCAAGGAAAGGCTACATGCATGAGGACTACCTAGAACTTGTCCATACAGATGTATGGGGACCAAGCAAAGACCCCTCAATCTCAGGATCAAGGTACTATGTATCTTTTATTGATGATTATAGCAGGTGGACTGTATTGTACCTTATGAAGCACAAAGATGAAGTCTTCAACTGTTTTAAAAAGTATCTTGCACTTGTTGAGAATCAGACAGGGAAGAATCTAAAGGGGCTAAGGTTAGATGGAGGAGGTGAGTACTTCTCCAATGAGTTTGAAGCATTCTTGCAGGACAGAGGAATCAAGAGAGAAGTCACCAGAGGTATACTCCTGAACAAAATGGGGTAGCTGAAAGAAGAAATAGATTGATTGTTGAATCACCCAGGTCAATGTTGAATGAAAAAAGTTACCTAACTATTTATGGGTAGAAAGTGTATCTACTGCCACTTACCTTATAAATAGGTTACCATCCAAATCCCTTGATGGGATGACCCCTTATGAAGCATGGCATGGTAAGAGACCCTCACTTGATCATTGCAGGATATTTGGATGTGTAGCATATGTACACATTCCTTCTTAGATAAGAGGTAAGCTAGACCCTAAGAGTGAGAAGTATATCTTTATTGGATATGATCTAAATCAGAAAGGGTACAGGTTCTACAACCCTTCAAATAAGGGACTCATGGCTAGTAGAGATGTTGTCTTTGATGAAAATGATTCTTGGTATGAGAATGAATGCAGGAAGGTTAAACTACCCTATGACTTGGAGGAGGAGTTTCCAAGTCTTTCGAAGGAGGAACCTACTCAAAGTGAAGACACCAATTTAGATGATGAAGACATTATCAATGTTGAAGAATTCAAGGCATGGAAGTCCAAAGGCAAACTCAAGATGAAGAAACTTGAAGACATACCTGAATCTTCAAATCAATCGATCAAAAGATCACAAAGGGAGAGCAAAAAACCTATCAGATATGGGTATGACACCTCTCTTGTTACTAAACACTATGCTTATCTTGCCAAAGATTTGTCAATTGAAGAACTAGGATCATATGAAGAAGCAAAAACTAAGATAGAATGGAAGGAAGCTATGGATGAGGAGATTGAAGAACTCAAAGAAAGTGACACATGGGAACTAGTACCAAAGAAAGAGTCCATGAAGGTAATTGGATCCATATGGATCTATAAAGTCAAAAGAAATTCTGATGGGTCAATAAACACGTACAAAGCCAGATTCTTGGCCAAGGGTTTTGCACAAACCCAAGGCATTGACTATGAAGAAACATTCTCACCTATGGCCAAGATGCCAACCATCAAGGTATTGGTAAGTGTGGCTGCATCTAAGAATTGGAACATGTATCAGCTAGATGTAAAAAATGCTATCTTGAATGGATGGATTTCAGAGGAGGCATATATGTCACAACCTCTTGGCTATGAGGATCCAAACAAGGTAACATATGTATGCAAGTTGAATAAAGCTCTTTATGGATTAAAGGAGGCACCTAGGGCATGGAATCACACATTGACCACATATCTTTAGGACCAAGGTTTTATCATGAGTAAGGCAGATACTTCTCTATTCATCAAGAGAAGTCATTGAGAAGTAATATACCTATGTGTTTATGTTGATGATATCATACTTACAAGTAATGATGTCAATGGAATCACATAGATAAAAAACCAGATGATGAAGGAGTTCAGGATCAGTGATCTTGGTTTACTAAAGTATTTTCTTGGACTTGAGTTAGTCTATACTAACTCTGGAATCTATATTACTCAGAAAAAATACATACAAGATATGTTGAAGAAGTTTCATTTGCAGGATGCCAAAGTTGCAAGTACTCCAATAGAGGTAAACCTAAAACTAAGTGCTCATGAAGGTGATGAAATTGATGATACTACAGGTTACCAAAGCATAGTGGGAAGCTTGAACTATGCTACCTTGACAAGGATAGATATTGCATATGGATTTTGTGTGCTAAGTCAGTTCATGTACAAGCCTAGGGCATCTCACTTGAAGGCTGCCAAAAGGATACTAAAATACCTCAAGGGTACTCAACATCATGGTTTGTATTTCCCTTACACTTCAGACTTGGATATCAAGATCTATTCATATGCAGATTGGGTAGGATGCAAGGATGATAGGAGGGGCAGTTCAGGATACATATCATTTTCAGGTGATAAACAAATATCATGGTTTTCAAAGAAGCAAGCTACTATTGCTTTATCTTCTACAGAGGCAAAGTATAGAGGATGGGCCAATGCTACTCAAGAAGCCATATGGATCAAGTTATTGTATACAGAATTGGGTTTATATACTAACTCGCCATTGATATTTGGAGATAATACAAACTCACTTCACCTTGCAGCTAATCCTATTTATCATGCTAGGACCAAGCATATAGAGGTCCATTACCACTATGTG
>MU260968.1:0-22500 GCA_020310875.1 Ceratopteris richardii
TCTCTCTCTCTCTCTCTCTCTCTCTCTCTCTCTCTCTCTGATTGACAGAAGATACACCCATGTACATCGATTTGTCTCATAGGCCGAGTTCGGCCTCCTAATAGACGTAGAAACACTTTCTTTCTTTCTTTCTTTCTTTCTTTCTCTCTCTCTCTCTCTCTCTCTCTCTCTCTCTCTCTCTCTCTCTCTCTCTCTCTCTCTTATGTCCTAAAGCGCACGTATCTCCATACATGCTGTTCCTTGCGTTGTGTCTGCATTTTTGCCAAGGATAGTCCAATCATGGGTGTCTCAGCATGTGCTGTATGATTGACCTCTTTATCACAGCTTGTGCAGGTGTTTCAATTTGAATAGCAATTTTTGTGTAGGTGTGTTTTGTCATTCTTTGTATTGTGCTTTGGGGAAATAAACAACTCTCTCTGTCTCTCTCTCTCTGTCGTCGGCGCCCTGTAGCCACGGCAAGGCCCTGCTGCCCGTCGGAGCTCGCTATCTGCAAGCGCCCTATAGCCACGTCGACGCCCTGCAACAGTGCCCCATTCGCGTGTGAGCCTCTCTCTGTACTGTCGGGATTCAAACCCTAGCCAGACGACCTCCTCTGTCCGACGATATGCTCCATCCCGCCGACTTTAAACCCTAAACCTGCTTTGCCTCCCTCCCTCAACAAGTTCGTCCCTCAACCTGCTGAACAGAGGGCGTCGCAGAGCAGGAGAGTTCTGTAGTTAGGGTTTCGGGGCATCAAAGAAGAGGGGCGGGCAACTGAGCTGAGGACCACCGAGATGAAGAAATACTCAAGTTCAAGCGAATATAGTGATCTGTCTGAACCCTCTTCTATCTATGACCTTCCCAAAACTGAAACCCTAACCCTAGTTCGAACTTAGCTTGAAACCCTAACCCTAGCTAAACCCTCAAACCCTAACCCTAACCCTAGCTAAACCCTCAAACCCTAACCCTAACCCTAGCTCCCAAATCTTCCCTGAACTCTAACCTTAACCTGAAACCCTAACCTTGATCTGAAACCCTAACCCTGATCTGACCTGAAACTCGAGCTGAAATCTCTGAAATGGCTCCCATGGACCGGAGGGAAGTGGACGAACTTATCGCTAAAGCCCTCAAAGAGGCCAAAAAGGAAGCAGACCGCAACCTCAATATGGAGATACGAAAAATGATGGAAAAGTTCAAAGGACTCGAAGAACAAGTAATGGATAAAGTCAAAGGACTCGAAGAACAAGTGAAGACTCTCACAGAAGAACGAGACCATTGGAGGACAGCCTATGAGCACATGAAAGAAGAGGGAGAGATCTCCAACGTGGAGACGCTCAAAGAGGAGATAAAGAAGGAAATCAAATCGGAGGTAGAATCTACTCGAGAGTCGTGGGTGGAAGTAGTTCACAAAAGGGTTAAGAAGGAAGTTAGGGAAGACGTGCAGAAAGAAGAGCTCACACGAGTTGAGGATACACTTGAGGAGGAGAGGCTTCGACACACTCGAAGACTTCACATTCGGATTACAGGCCTACCCGAAGGGGCATCACCGGAGGCGGACGCCACTGACATTTGCCGTCGACTTGGATACGAGAGCATGCCCTTCACAGGCACATGGAGGGTTGGGAAAGATACATCGCGTTTGCGAGCACTCATCCTTAAGATGAGCTCCGAGGAGGCACGGACCGCCTTTTTTTAGACGTCGATCAGTACTACGTGGACTACCAGGCGGCACCCTCTACATGGACGAGGACCTCACGCGGATGCAGGTGGCACACCGACGCGCTTGCATGCCACAGATACTCCAGGCACGCCGAGAGGGGAGGAAGGCCTTTTACCGTGATGGTAAGGTCTTCATAGATGGACGCCCTATCAAATAGGGCCACGCGGCCTATGAGACATCACCACACCAGGAGACACCACTCAGAGGAGCAGTGTGGAACTGCAACGGGGCACTCTGGACGCGACCCGACAGACTCGAGGAGATCCTGGGATCACATGACTTTGCGTGCATCACAGAGACACATGAGAGCCCAGAGAGAGGTCTACCACGCATTGCAGGTTTTCATTGGGAATCTGCATTCAGGACCACGACCAGACAGAGTACAGCGCGAGGGTCGGGAGGTGTGGCCATCATATTTAGACAGGAGATACAGAGCCGGATCCATATTATAGGAAGAGATGAGGAGGCACGATACATGTGGGTTCGCATGGAGATAGCACAGGGGAGTTGGGTCTACATTGCTATATGCTACTTCCCTCCAGGCGGATCTCGATACGCAGGACAGGATCTTGGGGGACCGATCCGAGATAGAGACTCACCATACACAGCACTTTCAGATGAGATACTACATTACAGCACGCTAGGTGAAGTCTTCCTTATGGGGGACTTCAATGGCCGCACTCAGTCACATCAGTGCGAGGCATACGACATGGATCAGCCACATCTTATGAGGACCAGAGACCCAAATGAGATGAGCACCAGTAGAGTATCGGCGGATATGGGTCAGGACACCACCGGATATGGCAGACATCTACTTGAGCTAGGCAGCCGACACCACCTCGTTATATATAACGGGATGGATCGTTGGCCAGGTTCGGGCGGACTTACTTGCTTCCCTCACGGGGGAGGTGAGAGCACAGTCGACTACATTTTAGGTACCACCTCTGGAGCTTCACTCATCCCCTCACTTAGTATTGGACGACGCCCACTTGGTGCTGACCATACATTTATCACATTCACACTCTCATCCCCTATTCCATTAGACCCTCCCTCACCCAGTCAGACACACACCACGATACACTTCACACACGAGCTCTCACACGTTTATGCACACCATTTACACACCCGCCTACTCTCCCTCGATCCACTATCACCCTTGGACACACTTACATCACAGTTCACCACCATCCTACAGCACGCAGCTCTCTGTAGCTTTCCACACCGCACCCATATACACCCTCCACGCACAGGTACCATGCCCCAGAACCGCTGGTATGATGCAGATTGTCGTCAGCTACGGAAGCACCTACGGATTTTAGAGCATAGAGGAGATATTACACACACACAGGCACAGCGTCGCATGCAGAGCCTTACTCGCCGCAAACGGCGGCATTGGGAGGAGAGACAATATTGGGATATTTATCATTTGCTCATGAGTCGAGACAGTGTAGTGGCATGGCGACATTTGAGAGAGAGGAGACAAGAGACACCCATCCGAGACCCGAGCACTTGGCATAGCTATACACGGAGCCTATACGAGATCCCAGACAAGCCCCCCATTCCCACTCCACAGAGCTCACGTCCTACTACCTCTGACTTCTTCACACCCACTATGGTGGGACGCGCTATTGCCCGTCTACAGCATGGCAGAGCACATGACCCATTAGGTTTACAGGCAGAGCACCTCATCTACGGAGGCACGACCCTGGCACCGCTCATTGCCCACCTCTTCAACCGTGCATTGGTTGAAGGGTTCCCTGACTCATGGACTGAGCACACCATAGTGCCCATTCATAAGTCAGGTGATACTATGGATCCAGCTACATACCGGACGATCATGATTGGCCCTATATTGGCCAAGTTATATGGGGCGGTACTAGAGACAGAGTTGAGTACTCTCGCTGAGAGGAAGGGCATCAGGGCTCCAAGACAGGCAGGTTTCAGACGAGATTACTCTACCATTGACCACATCTTCACTCTGAGATGCCTGATCGACCAGGCCAGGGTGAGGAAGAGGAGATTATATTGTTGCTTTGTGGACTTCCGCAAAGCATTTGACACTGTTCCCAGGGATCGACTCTTCAAACGACTACTTGACATCGGAGCTCCGGAGGAGATGATATGGGGGATCTACGCCTTATACGAGAGAGTATCTGGTAGAGTCAGATGTCCAGGGGGCTTATCTGATCCACTTGCTAGCACTATCGGGGTGAAGCAAGGATGCCCTCTCTCACCCACCCTCTTTGGTCTCTACATTGATGAGATAGTGGACTTCATACAGCAGCAGGGGGGAGATGGCATTGAGGTACACGGATCCACTGTCCATATTCTTTTATACGCTGATGATATTGTATTGGTCTCAGAGTCTGCAGAAGGTCTACAGCATCATCTACACGGCCTAGATGACTTTTGCAGACACAGAGGGTTATCGGTGAACCTTGGTAAAACCAAGGTCTTGATCTTTCATACATCAGCACAGGTACGCAGACATAGTGTGTTCACAGCAGCAGGTGGACCGATCGAGGTGGTCGGATCATATGTTTACTTGGGGGTGACATTTACAGCCGCATCAGGGATCTTCTCTATGGCTCAGGCAGCCCGTGACCGCATCACACGTGGGTACTCAGCACTAGCTTTGATGGAGAGACAGTGCCACCAGGCATATTTTCAGGAGCCCCGCACAAAGGGGTGGCTCTTTGACACTTTGGTTACGCCAGCGCTCATGTATGGGGCAGCCATATGGGGACCAGGATTAGCTACATCAGTATGGACAGCATTAGAGAGGCCACAGATCCTCATGATTGCCAGACTTATCCGCAGCAAGCCTTCAGTACCACATGATATCATTAGAGCAGAGCTCGCTGCACCACCGATGCTAGTTGAGGCACTATTCCAGACAGTATGCCTATTACACAGACTTCGGAGCATGGATACAGAGCGCATTGCTTATCGAGCTTTCGAGGCATCACGTGATATGGCATTAGCAGGCGACACCTCCTCATGGTATGCACAGACACGAGACTGGCTTGCCCACCATGGCTTTGACATAGACAGGCTACCACCACTACAGTACGACTCACATGCACCCACCTACTCGCTCTCTCATCAAGAGAGGAATAGGATCATTCGTCAGGAGATATGGCATACATACATACAGAGGACATGGGTGAGCCCTAGGGGTACATTGCCACCGAAAATGCTCTACTACCGCGAGCATTTTCTACATATATCGGGCACGGGCTTCATCGAGATTCCGAGATACATGCAGACCTACCTTCCCCACCACCTACGAGTCGTCATTGGGCAGCTCCGGGTTTCATCACATCAGCTCGAGATTGAGAGGGGTCGGTCCAGGGGAGTCCCCCGTGAGGAGAGGTGGTGCCCAGTATGCCAGACAGAGGTAGAGAGTGAGGAGCATTTTGTTATCAGATGTCCAGCATACTTAGACCTACGAGCACAGTTCCAGATCGAGGAGTCATTCCAGATGTGCATGACTATGGGAGACCAGAGACGCTTGGGCCGATTTCTCACAGCAGCATACGAGAGGCGAGAGCGGTCACTACAGCCCATACATCAGCCACGGGTGAGTACCCAGCAGACCATTACGCAGTTCTTCCAGCGCGTTGAGCTACATCAGAGAGGTCCATCTATAGGGCTCACGCTACACCAGGCAGCAGCACAGAGAGCACGGCGCCGACCACGCATGGGCGGATATCGTCGACCACGACTATATCAGGAGGATATCTCACGCATCAGGATTGCCTACGACCACATGATGGAGCATAGGCGTACCACCACCCCCTGGGTTGTCTTCCTTCAGGAGGCACTGAGACCACCACCGATGTACCACATACTACACCCACCTCCACCCATCGCTAGTAGTTAGGGCGTTTTACTCACATTTTGGATTCCCCCCATGTATTAGGTGGCCACTATCTGCAGAGTCAGAGCCACTTCTCCCCAGCCTTTTCCAGCCCTATATAGCTTTGTGTAGCGATATACTTTTTATTTCATTTTATCTTCTACACAGGGTTACTACACTTGTACATGGTTTTTGTCTCATAGGCCAAGTTTGGCCTCTAGAAGACGTTAATATGACTTTCTTTCTTTTCTTTCTTTCTTTTCTTTCTCTCTCTCTCTCTCTCTCTCTCTCTCTCTCTCTCTCTCTCTCTCTCTCTCTCTCTCTCTCTCTCTCTCTCGCATGGCATACCCTACGAGAGCCACGCCCGACCACACCTATTGGGGACCTACACACATGGCATGATTATGCTCAGAGATTATATGAGGTGCCTGGGCAGCCTCCCATTCCCAGCCACTTGAGCGTCCCCCTACTAGTTCTTCTCTTTTCACAGCAAAGATGGTTGAGAGGGCCATAGGACGACTGCGACATGGACGTTCGACAGACCATACGGGATTGCAGAGCGAGCACCTCATATATGAGGCCTCCACTATAGCCCCGTTGATTGCACATGCCTTCAACCGGGCTATAGGGGAGGGATTCCCAGAGGAGTGGACTAGGCACACCATTGTGCCTATCCACAAATCTGGTGACACCCTGGATCCAGGGAATTATAGGACCATCATGATTGGCCACACCATGGCCAAACTATACGGTGCCATACTTGAGGCAGAGCTCAGCTCATATGCAGAGACCGAGGGGCTACGAGCACGAGGCCAGGCAGGTTTTCGGCGAGCTTTCTCTACTATTGATCACATCTTCATTTTGCGCTGCCTCATTGATGGGGCAAGGGTGCGGAAGAAGAGACTATATTGCTGCTTTGTGGACTTCCGCAAAGCTTTTGATAAAGTGCCACGAGAGAGGCTCTTCCAACGCCTTCAGAGCTTGGGAGTACCATCAGGGATGATTTGGGCCATCTATGCACTCTATGAGAAGGTGACTGGGAGAGTACAGTGTCCAAGAGGTATGTCTGAGGCCATTGCTAGCACCATCGGTGTTAGGCAAGGCTGCCCGCTCTCTCCCACTCTATTTGGTCTCTACATCGATGAGATTGAGGACTACATTCTCCGATCTGGAGGAGAGGGTGCAGACCTCGCAGGTACACCTGTCCACATTTTATTATATGCCGATGACATTGTCTTGATTTCAGAGTCACCCGATGGATTACAGCGCCACTTGAATGCCCTCGATGAGTTTTGTACACAGAAGGGCTTGACAGTAAACCTTGGCAAGACCAAGGTCATGATCTTCCACACCTCCCCCTTGGTGAGGAATGGAGCAGGAATCACAGCCGGCGGTGGACAGATTGAGGTGGTCACTTCCTATGTCTACCTCGGAGTCACATTCACGAGCTTACCTGGCCCCTTCAGCATGAGACAGGCAGCCACCGATAGACTCACACGAGGATATGCAGCTTTAGCCATGTTAGAGCGGAGATGTCACCAAGCACACTTCTAGGAGCCCCGCACGAAGGGGTGGCTATTTGACACACTAGTCCAACCAGCTATGATGTATGCTGCGACAGTTTGGGCCCCAGGCCTCACAGTCACCCAGTGGAGTGCGATCGAGAGGCCCCAGGTACGTATGATCTCGCGACTATTTCGCGGGAAACAGTCGGTACCACATGACATCATCAGGGCAGAGCTAGCTGCACCACCCATGGTAGTAGATGCACTATTCCAGACTATCTGCTTTATTCAGAGGATCAAGGAGCTCCCTACAGACAGACTCACACGCAGAGCTTTTGAGGCATCTATACAGATATCAGAGTCAGGATATGAGAGAGCTTGGTACACTCAGGTTAGAGTATGGTTTGATAGTCATGGACTTGATATGAACAGATTGCTGCCTTTTTAGTACGACCCAGACTCACCTCACATCCACCTCTCTCGTCATGAGAGGAATGTTGTGCTGAGAGAGGATCTTTGGCAGCGCTACTGTAGATCCCTCTCTCTCTCGGACTTGGTTGAGCTTTGCTACCGACAGTGTGTTCAATTTATGGTTTCGGTCTGCTAGTAGTGATGAACAGAATAGAGTAACACCTTAAAAAGAAGATTATAAAAGGAGAGGGTTCAGATCTTCAATTTCCGCATTAGCTACAAGGAACAGAGCCAAGACCGGAAGGCTACAAAGAGAAAGGCATCAACACCGGCTCTATTTTTTCCAAAAGAAGAAATTGATTGCGTGAGAGATGAAGCCCTTGTCAATAGAGCTGCTCATCGATTGGGAGCTAGGAAGGAGCGCAGACCTAAGAGAGAGGATTAACAGGATATGACTGATTAATGGATGTGAGTGCTGTGAGTTGAGCCAAAATGGGAGTTGCCCTGAAGGAGTACGCAATAGGCATAGCAGATGTTGAGTGTGGAAGTAAGCGATGAGCTTATTGTATCTCCGGGGTCAGAGTTCTTGGTCGTATCTCTGTCATGAATAGAGAGGGTGGCAGTGGGCATGAGTAGCTCTTGGATATGGTGCAGATCACCAACGGAATGATAAGAGGAAATCTCTCACTCTCTCCCTCTCCTCTCACATCTCTCTCCGCCCTCCGCCCTCCTCACTCCGCTCTCCGCCCTCCTCACTCCGCTCTCCGCCCTCCTCACTCCGCCCTCCGCCCTCCTCACTCCACCCTCCGCCCTTACTCCTCCCCTCCTCTCTCTCTTTCTCTCTCTCTCTCTCCCCTCCCGCTCTTCCGCACCCGCCACCCGCATGAACCTCCCTTCCGCATCCGCCACCCACATGAACCCCCTTCTCCCTTTCTCTTTCTCTCTCTCTCTCTCTCTCTCTCTCTCTCTCTCTCTCTCTCTCTCTCTCTCTCTCTCTCTCTCTCTCTCTCTCTCTCTCTCTCTCTCTCTCTCTCTCTCTCTCTCTCTCTCTCTCTCTCTCTCTCTCTCTCTCTCTCTCTCTCTCTCTCTCTCTCTCTCTCTCTCTCTCTCTCTCTCTCTCTCTTCTCTCTCTCTCCTCCCCCCGTCCTTCTTCCTTCTCTCTCTCTCTCTCTCTCTCTCTCTCTCTCTCTCTCTCTCTCTCTCTCTCTCTCTCTCTCTCTCTCTCTCTCTCTCTCTCTCTCTCTCTCTCTCTCTCTCTCTCTCTCTCTCTCTCTCTCTCTCTCTCTCTCTCTCTCTCTCTCTCTCTCTCCCCCCGCCCGCTGTAGTTCCCCGCCCCTGCCTCCGCCTAGCTCCCCTCACCCCGCCCGCTGTAGTCCCCCGCCCCCGCTGCACTCCTCCCCCGCGCCCCGCTGAAATCCCCCGCCACCCGCCCAATTTCCCCCCCGCCCCGCTGAAATCCCCCGCCCCCGGCCACCCGCCCAATTTCCCCCCCCCGCCCCGCTGCCCTCCTCCCCCGCCCCCGCTGCACTCCTTCCCCGCCCCCCGCTACATTCCTCCCCCGCGCCCCGCAGAAATCTCCCGCCCCCGCCACCCGCCCAATTTCCCCCCGCCACCCACCCAGCATCCCCCGCCCGCCCAGTTTCCCCCGCCCACTGCCCTCCACATCCCCCGCCCCCGCTCGCTCATCTGCATTCCCCCCCCCCTTTCACTCTTTACACGCATGCGCCCCCCTCACCTTTTACACACATGCTCACACACCACACATACACATGCGGCCCACACCCACATGCACACACACATACCCTCATCCACCCACACCATACATGCACAACCACACATATACACACACACATCCATGCACACACACACATCCTCATGTACTCACACACACAAACACATGCACACACCCATACACACTGGCATACACACACAATTACACACTCACACACACATACATTCACGCACACACTCACATGCATAATTACACATGCATACACACACAATTGCACACATGCACACACACCTACCCTCATTCACACAAGCGCACCCACACACACAAACACATGCACACAGTCACTCACAATCACAATCACATAGGAACAATGCGAAATTCCGGAGGCAATTCTTCAGTCCTGGCCATCTCAGGAGATGACAGATATGGAGTCATAAAGAGGACATTTCTTGGAAGTAAAACGGGAAATGATGATCTTGAGGTCGGGATTATTCGGCCAACTCTCTTTGACCTGTTTGAACGGGATTCAAGGAGCAAAGTCAAAAGGTTGTAAAGGTTCTCTTACAGAGAGTGCACCGTGATGGAGAAGGGAGTGTGCCCCATTTAGTCCGTCTGAGTTCCCTGGCTCAAAAAAAATTCATCAAATACAAGCTTGATGAGTCTGAGGATGCAAATGAGTACTTCGAGCCAGCTTGGAGATGACCTTTCAAATTAAAGTATTTCTTGGGGCTCTAGGAATTGTAAAGTTACAAGTAAAATCTACCCTCCCTTTCTCACACTCAAGAGGAGTTTCTAAATCACCGACAATGCAAAATAAGGGTCTCAGTTTGACTACAAAAGAGGTATGGGATAAAAGTGTGCAGGATAAAATTGGAAGCAGGGAATAGTTTCTTGCCACCAACCATTCACGGCGACTACCTACTTTTGTGGATCCAATTCAAATCAAGGGAATATTTGACCTACCCCCCAATTTGGGCATTCCACCGGCGCGTGATCAATGGACGTGAAGTTTCGGCAAGGCTCTTGGCCTATTGGGGCCTATAAAAACAAGGGATTTGTGCTATTTGGGGTACATTTTTGTCACTGAGAGTACACTGTACACACACTTTTGGGTACATTTCTTTTTTAGAGTTACATTGACGCGGGTATTCGTGCAGAGGTCTTTTCTTGCTCTTGGTGGTTTCAAGTCTACTGTGGGAGTCACTCGGTGGAGTGGATACAGAGTGTGGGCTTCCCAGTGGAGGGCTATGAGCACCATAGAGTAAGAGAGTGCCTTGGATTCTTCTATCGGGGTAGTGATATTGTAACTCTGATTTTCTAGAGAAATTCTCATCTGCTTGTATTGAGCTGTGTCTTTCTGCACAAGTGCCAGTGTTTGTTTGCAAAGAGTGCCAGGAAGCACTGAGCATTAGTTTTGAGTATTCCTTGACGGATTTTATTTGTAATCATTGGAGTCGAATTAAGAAGTGTATGGTTCTCCTTGGTCACCTGTGGTATATACATTTCCTGAAGTATTTACATCTCTGTGCAAACATTGTTATTTACCTACTCACAGAAATGTTAAGGGGTATACTTCCCTAAAAGTGAACCCCCCTTGAGTAGGCGACGTACTGGAAGTGTTTGTCTTTGCTTTTGGTAGAAGTAGACACCCCAGTACCTCCTCTACAGTTTGGCACGCCCGGTGGGACCTTTGCATTTCTGTGAGAGGTGTTTTTCCCTATTGCAATTGCGAATAGGTACATGACCCATACACGAGCAAATAAGGAATCTCTTCGTGTTCGAAGGAGCCTTAACAAGTTAGCAATAACCACGGCTAGCGAGTCTACCTCCCCTCTGTCCTCCCTAAATTTATCTATTGATTTGGGTGCGACACCATTGTCAAAAGAGGGGTATAGGAGAACTCTAGACTTCTCCTCAGATACGTCCGAAGAAACACCAGTACAAATGGAGGATCTCTCTCATTTACTCTCCAGATTAAATATCAAATTCCCTACCTTCAAGGGACAAGCCTATGAGGATGCTGATGACCATGTGAGAAGATTCATCTCTTTATGCCGTGGACGAGGTTTGCAAAATAGAGAGGATGCAATGCTGGCACTCTTTCCATCCACATTGGAGGGTCTTGCAGATAAATGGTATAGTCAATATGCAGATGGCCATTTCACTACATGGAAGGCTTTGAAGGCGGCGTTCTCACAGACATTTCGACCAAGTGATTCCTCAGAAAGAGCTCTAGATCAGCTAGAGAATTTGAAGCTAAGACCAGGTGAATCTTTTCATGAACTTCACACTAGAACAAAAGCACTTGTTGCACGTCTACCACATGCTCCCGGTGACTTCTTGGTTAAAAAGTGGATTGAAAAGGCGCTGCCCAGGTCATCTCAGCAGAAGCTTCGTGAGTCTCTTAGATTGGATGCGACCCTCAATGATTTTGTTGCAGCGGCATCACGCATTGAAGTAGCAAGGCAACATTTCGAAGGGGATACACAACCAAAGTACGCTGCAGACATGGATCCTATTGAGCAACTGAGGAGGGAATTGGAAGCATTGAAGACGCAACAAAATCAACAAGAAGAGAAGGTCTTGCCACCACTGCGTCGCACTGATGATGAAGTAGCTCAACTTCGCCGAGAGTTAGAAGATTTGAAGACCACTCAGGATATAAGGAGACAAATTTGGTGTACAATCTGTAACAACAATGGACATTCCAATGCTAATTGCCCTATTAAGGTAAGCTGTCAATTTTGTGGGAAAGATGGTCATGAAGCCAGAGATTGCTATTACCTCAAGGGTACACAACAGAGAGGTAACCCTCAAACTTTGGATTCATACTATGCTAGTACTTCAAATACAACTAATAGAGAGGAGGATAGGCCTCCAAAGCCTAGATATAATAGACCTTTGATGTGCTATCGTTGTGGTGAGTACGGCCACATGCAAAATAGGTGTTCTCTTCCAGAAGATACACCTCCCTGTCAACATTGTCCAGAGGCCAAGGATCATTATACCAAAGATTGCCCAAGAGGTCGTCCTGCTCCAATTCACATGATTGCAGTCTCCCCACCAGTAGAAGGTATGACTTCTCAATCTTATGTTGTTTCATCGTCGTCCATGCCAATGATGACTAGAGCCAGGCAAGCGGCAGTAGCCCATAAGGAGGAACAACAAGGGCTCAAAGATAGAGATGCAGAAAAGAGGGTGGGATGGAAGGACAAAGAAGACATGGAAGAGGCTTATGAGAGGGTGACTACTTTGCTAAAAGATCAACCAACAAGTACTCCTGAAGACAAGAAAGAAGTGAACATTGAGGAAATCTTGAAAGGTATTCATCATAAGATTAGTCTGTACCAACTCATAAAGATGGATTCTAAAGTAAGAAGTGATCTGTTGAAGATTATACATTCTGCATGCTTGTGCCCACCTCCTAGCATAGATGGTTTTATGGTGGACTTTCCTCCTGCACCCCTAGCTGATTATCAGAGCTCTAGATTATCCGTTTTCATCAAGGAAGAAGCTCTCACAGGTGTTATTATAGATGGAAGTTCCGACATCAATTTGATGCCTGATTTCACTATGAGGAAACTAAGGCTGAATCCCACAAAGGCGCACCCTTCACAGTCACCTTGGCAGATCAACGACGCGTTGCACCAGTGGGCATTGTCGACAAGGTACTTATGATAGTGCAGGGTTGTCATTTTGTTTTAGACTTTGTTGTTATTGCCCTGCCTCAGGAGACCTCATACCCTCTACTCTTGGGAAGGCCTTGGTTAAGGCAAGCAAAGGCTCTACAGGATTGGGGAAAGAACAAGTTATGGATTTCCACATGTACTAACAATCAATTACATATACATTTGGAAGAAGGATCAGACATCAACAAGGCTACTGGGTATACAATGGAAACTCAGGTGACGCCTTCAGAAGATGATGCCTTATTAAATTGGATGAGGGGAAGTGCAGAATGCTGCATAGTGGAGATATGTGAAGTAAATGAAGACTTTTCAGAAGCAACACAAGGAGGTCGGGAAGAGGAAAAAACTGATGTTTTTCATTTAAACAATATAGAAAAGAGTAAGCAAGGAAGTCAAGCTTATCTTTTGCAGGCACCTCCCGAAGGACAGAAACCTCTAATTGAGTCAGATAATCAAAATTCAACACTCAGCACCACTATGATGGTATGTAAGGAGAAGGCAAGTGAACATGAGGAATTGGATGATTTTATGCTTGCAGGACCAGAAAGTGACAAAAATGTGCCTTCATCTGAGGAATCTAATTGTGACCTTCAAGAACTCCCATTCTCAAATATACCTTTAGGATGGATAAAGGAACAGATTGTGGATCATAAATTAAACTCTGCTCCTGCATACAGTGGAGAGGAATTATCAAGTGAGTCCAACTCTGAAAAGTTTGTTCAAGAAGTAAATCTTGGAGATGAAGAGAATCCTCAGATAGTTCACTTGGCTGCCTGGTTATGGCACTACCCCTCTTTACTGCAAAAGGTAACTTCCCTACTTTTTGCCTATAAAAGTGTCTTTGCATGGTCCTATAAAGACCTAACAGGGATACCAGAGGAGCTTGGATTACACCGGATACCCTTAGTGGAAGGAGCTTCACCTGCAAGAAGTCGGCCTTACCGGCTTAATCCAAAGTATGAAGAAGCAGTGAAGCTAGAAATCAGAAAACTGGAAGAGGCAGGTATTATAGTTCCTGTAGAACACTCACGGTGGCTTTCTTCCATGGTCATTGTACCAAAGAAAAACGGAAAAATAAGAGTATGTGTTGATTTTCGTGCCTTGAATAAGGTAACTATTCAAGATGGCTTTCCTCAGCCATTCATAGAGCAGGTGCTTGAAGAAGTAGCTGGACACTCTCTATACAGTTTTCTTGATGGGTTCAGTGGCTACAATCAGATAGCCATTCATCCTGAAGATAGAGACAAGACGGCTTTTGTTACTCCATGGGGCACATATGTTTATACCCGTATGGCTTTTGGCTTGAAAAATGCACCAGCATCCTTTAATAGGACCATGTATCTCATACTAGGGAAATGGTTAACCTCATTTCTGCGCATTTTTATGGATGATTTTTCAGTATTTTCAGGAACAGACAAGAGGGCAATAGTTCAAGATTTCAATAACCATTTGGAGAATTTAAAAGAAATCTTTGAGCAGTGTCTCAAAACAGGCTTGAAATTAAACCCTGCGAAATGTCATTTTTTGGTCACTAAAGGCACTCTCCTTGGCCACAGTCTCAGTAGAAGGGATAACTGTTGATCCGGCAAAGAGCACTGCTATTCTCTCCATGCCGATTCCTCGAACTCCAAAGGAGGTACAAAGCTTTTTAGGCCATGCAGGATATCATAGACGATTTATCAGAATGTATTCGGAAATAGCTAAGCCTTTATCCAGGCTTACAAGTAAGAACGTCCCTTTCTCATGGACTCCTGAAGCTGAGAAAGCATTTTGCGAATTAAAGTTAAGACTCTGTACTGCCCCACTTTTAACTGTTCCTAATTGGTCATTAGAGTTCCATGTACATACAGATGCCAGTCTCCATGCAGTTGGAGCAGTCTTGGCTCAACCATCATCACATAAGGTAGACCAACCTATCGTCTATGCTAGCAGATTGCTTACCAAAGCAGAAAGAAACTACAGCACTACCGAAAGGGAAGGTTTGGCCATCGTGTTCGCTCTTCAAAAATTTCGGCATTACCTCTTAGGTGTGCATTTTATTGTCATAACTGATCATCAGCCTTTGAAGTACCTGATTAACAAGCCCAGAGTAGCTGGAAGGGTTTGGCGATAGCTATTGTTATTTCAAGAATTTGATTTCGATATTCATATTAAGCCAGGGAAAGAACACTATATGGCGGATCAGGTATCAAGAACTGCTCTGAGTGAACAAGCAACAGGTATTGATGATGAATTGGTAGATAGTACTCTTTTTCTGGTTACAATGCAGACTGATTGGTATAATGAAATTCTTGAGTTCCTCTCCATCGGAGAATTTCCCAAACATCTGACAGCATTAGAAAAGAGGAAATTACTCTTTAAGTTCAAATCTTACTCACTCATAGATGGAAATTTATATAAATATTGTCATGACGGTATCTTAAGAAAGTGTGTTTTTCCAGAAGAAGTAAACTTTTTGCTTGAGGTAGCACACAACGAAGGGCATATGAAGGGAGAAGAGTTGGCTCACAAGATTATCCACCGAGGATTATGGTGGCCTCAGATATACAAAGATGCAATCAAATTTGCCAAGGAGTGCGATATCTGTCAGAGATGTGCTCCTAAGCGAACCAAGATGAGTTTCCAGCCATTAGTCGTCTCCACTGGATGGCTACCTTTTGAACGATGGGGTCTTGACTTTATTGGTCCGATCAGTCCAATGGGTCAACCTGGAAGAAAGAGATATATTCTTATGGCCACGTGTTATGCAACTAAGTGGGTAGAGGCTAAAGCCACTACAGATTGCACGGCCTTGACGGTGGCTAAGTTTTTGTTTAAACGTATTTTTTCCAGATTCGGTTGCCCACTTGAAGTTACTAGTGACAGGGGCACTCACTTTGTGAATCAGTTGCTTCAATTCATCTTTGACAGGTATAAAATCTTTCACAGGAAGTCATGTGCTTACTATCCAAGGGCGAATGGCCAAGCAGAAAGCTCTAACAAAATTTTGATTGGGCTCTTACGCAAATTAGCCTTTGATCATCAAAGTTCTTGGCCACATGCACTAATCGGTGCAATGTGGGCCTTCCAAACTACTAGAAGGGGAACCACTGGCGAAAGTCCATTCCGCCTAGTCTATGGTAAAGAGGCATTGGCACCTTTCGAATTTATTATCAAGAAGGAAATCGGAGCCAGAACCATGGGTATTGAACCTCCAATCAGAAGACTTGTGGCATTGGAAGAATGTAGGGAAGCAGCAATGAAGAAACTACAGGTAAAGCAAGAGGAACGCAAACGGCTGCATGACAGGTATTTGAGGACTAATGAGGTACAGGAAGGATCTTTGGTCCTGGTGCATCAAATCCCGTCGACAACCACCAAGTTGGCACCTAAATGGATAGGGCCTTATAAGGTAATAACGGTACTCCCTCATGGTGCAGTGCAACTGGAGGATCTGCAAGGCAAAAGGATTCCCCTGGTTAACATCTCCAGGGTGAAGAAGTATCTGAATTAGTTCAAAATGAAAGCATTCCACCCCTGTACATACCATAGTTCTTTCATTTTCTGCAATTCATTTTGAAGGATTAAGCAAATAAAGGAGCTATTGCACCAGGGACGGTGCAAAATCTTGATGTGGGGGTCTGTAGATCCCTCTCTCTCTCGGACTTGGTTGAGCTTTGCTACCGACAGTGTGTTCAATTTATGGTTTCGGTCTGCTAATAGTGATGAACAGAATTGAGTAACACCTTAAAAAGAAGATTATGGAAGGAGAGGGTTCAGATCTTCAATTTCCGCATTAGCTACAAGGAACAGAGCCAAGACCGGAAGGCTACAAAGAGAAAGGCATCAACACCGGCTCTATTTTTTCCAAAAGAAGAAATTGATTGCGTGAGAGATGAAGCCCTTGTCAATAGAGCTGCTCATCGATTGGGAGCTAAGAAGGAGCGCAGACCTAAGAGAGAGGATTAACAGGATATGACTGATTAATGGATGTGAGTGCTGTGAGTTGAGCCAAAATGGGAGTTGCCCTGAAGGAGTACGCAATAGGCATAGCAGATGTTGAGTGTGGAAGTAAGCGATGAGCTTATTGTATCTCCGGGGTCAGAGTTCTTGGTCGTATCTCTGTCATGAATAGAGAGGGTGGCAGTGGGCATGAGTAGCTCTTGGATATGGTGCAGATCACCAACGGAATGATAAGAGGAAATCTCTCACTCTCTCCCTCTCCTCTCACATCTCTCTCCGCCCTCCGCCCTCCTCACTCCGCTCTCCGCCCTCCTCACTCCGCTCTCCGCCCTCCTCACTCCGCCCTCCGCCCTCCTCACTCCACCCTCCGCCCTTACTCCTCCCCTCCTCTCTCTCTTTCTCTCTCTCTCTCTCCCCTCCCGCTCTTCCGCACCCGCCACCCGCATGAACCTCCCCTTCCGCATCCGCCACCCACATGAACCCCCTTCTCCCTCTCTCTTTCTCTCTCTCTCTCTCTCTCTCTCTCTCTCTCTCTCTCTCTCTCTCTCTCTCTCTCTCTCTCTCTCTCTCTCTCTCTCTCTCTCTCTCTCTCTCTCTCTCTCTCTCTCTCTCTCTCTCTCTCTCTCTCTCTCTCTCTCTCTCTCTCTCTCTCTCTCTATTTCTCTCTCTCTCCTCCCCCGTCCTTCTCTCTCTCTCTCTCTCTCTCTCTCTCTCTCCTCTCTCTCTCTCTCTCTCTCTCTCTCTCTCTCTCTCTCTCTCTCTCTCTCTCTCTCTCTCTCTCTCTCTCTCTCTCTCTCTCTCTCTCTCTCTCTCTCTCTCTCTCTCTCTCTCTCTCTCTCTCTCTCTCTCTCTCTCTCTCTCTCTCTCTCTCTCTTCCCGCCCGCTGTAGTTCCCCGCCCCCGCCTCCGCCTAGCTCCCCTCACCCCGCCCGCTGTAGTCCGCCGCCCCCGCTGCACTCCTCCCCCGCGCCCCGCTGAAATCCCCCGCCCCCCGCCACCCGCCCAATTTCCCCCCCGCCCCGCTGAAATCCCCCGCCCCCCGCCACCCTCCCAATTTCCCCCCCCCCGCCCCGCTGCCCTCCTCCCCCGCCCCCGCTGCACTCCTTCCCCGCCCCCCGCTGCATTCCTCCCCCGCGCCCCGCAGAAATCTCCCGCCCCCGCCACCCGCCCAATTTCCCCCCGCCACCCGCCCAACATCCCCCGCCCGCCCAGTTTCCCCCGCCCACTGCCCTCCACATCCCCCGCCCCCGCTCGCTCATCTGCATTCCCCCCCCCCCCTTCACTCTTTACACGCATGCGCCCCCCTCACCTTTTACACATATGCTCACACACCACACATACACATGCGGCCCACACCCACATGCACACACACATACCCTCATCCACCCACACCACACATGCACAACCACACATATACACACACACATCCATGCACACACACATCCTCACATGTACTCACACACACAAACACATGCACACACCCATACACACGGGCATACACACACAATTACACACTCACACACATACATTCACGCACACACTCACATGCATAATTACACATGCATACACACACAATTGCACACATGCACACACACCTACCCTCATTCACACATGCGCACCCACACACACAAACACATGCACACAGTCACTCACAATCACAATCACATAGGAACAATGCAAAATTCCGGAGGCAATTCTTCAGTCCTGGCCATCTCAAGAGATGACAGATATGGAGTCATAAAGAGGACATTTCTTGGAAGTAAAACGGGAAATGATGATCTTGAGGTCGGGATTATTCGGCCAACTCTCTTTGACCTGTTTGAACGGGATTCAAGGAGCAAAGTCAAAAGGTTGTAAAGGTTCTCTTACAGAGAGTGCACCGTGATGGAGAAGGGAGTGTGCCCCATTTAGTCCGTCTGAGTTCCCTGGCTCAAAAAAAATTCATCAAATACAAGCTTGATGAGTCTGAGGATGCAAATGAGTACTTCGAGCCAGCTTGGAGATGACCTTTCAAATTAAAGTATTTCTTGGGGCTCTAGGAATTGTAAAGTTACAAGTAAAATCTACCCTCCCTTTCTCACACTCAAGAGGAGTTTCTAAATCACCGGCAATGCAAAATAAGGGTCTCAATTTGACTACAAAAGAGGTATGGGATAAAAGTGTGCAGGATAAAATTGGAAGCAGGGAATAGTTTCTTGCCACCAACCATTCACGGCGACTACCTACTTTTGTGGATCCAATTCAAATCAAGGGAATATTTGACCTACCCCCCAATTTGGGCATTCCACCGGCGCGTGATCAATGGACGTGAAGTTTCGGCAAGGCTCTTGGCCTATTGGGGCCTATAAAAACAAGGGATTTGTGCTATTTGGGGTACATTTTTGTCACTGAGAGTACACTGTACACACACTTTTGGGTACATTTCTTTTTAGAGTTACATTGACGCGGGTATTCGTGCAGAGGTCTTTTCTTGCTCTTGGTGGTTTCAAGTCTACTGTGGGAGTCACTCGGTGGAGTGGATACAGAGTGTGGGCTTCCCAGTGGAGGGCTATGAGCACCATAGAGTAAGAGAGTGCCTTGGATTCTTCTATTGGGGTAGTGATATTGTAACTCTCATTTTCTAGAGAAATTCTCATCCGCTTGTATTGAGCTGTGTCTTTCTGCACAAAGTGCCAGTGTTTGTTTGCAAAGAGTGCCAGGAAGCACTGAGCATTAGTTTTGAGTATTCCTTGACGGATTTTATTTGTAATCATTGGAGTCGAATTAAGAAGTGTATGGTTCTCCTTGGTCACCTGTGGTATATACATTTCCTGAAGTATTTACATCTCTGTGCAAACATTGTTATTTACCTGCTCACAGAAATGTTAAGGGGTATACTTCCCTAAAAGTGAACCCCCCTTGAGTAGGCGACGTACTGGAAGTGTTTGTCTTTGCTTTTGGTAGAAGTAGACACCCCAGTACCTCCTCTATAGCTACATTAGTCAGACATGGCACACACCACACATGGGATCGAGACTATTGCACTATCGAGACAAGTTCTTAGACATCCTAGCAGACGGTTTCATCCGACGGCCATGTTACATGGATACTTACATGCCTCATAGCTCGAGGGTAGCGATTGGCCAGTTGAGAGTCTCATCACATAGACTAGAGATTGAGACGGGCAGAGCCGCAGACATTCCCAGAGAGGAGCGGATATGCAGGGTTTGCAAAGTAGAGATGGAGGATGAGGAGCACTTTGTATGCAGATGTAGCGCATATGATGGCATCAGAGGTAGATACGGGACTCTATTTACAGGGCAGCCCGCCCTCCGAGAGATCATGGACTCTAGAGACCAGCGACAACTCGGGCGATTCCTACTAGAGATACAGAGTCACAGAGATTCCCTACTCCAGCCTACTGTAGCAGCACATACAGGAGGGAGACAGAGTCAGCTCACTAAGTTCTTTATTCCACGACGTGCTGCAGCCCTCCCCCCCTCAGCCCACACACCGAGAGGGGTGACTCTTCAGCAAGCTCAGACTGCTCGAGCTAGGAGATGACCCCGTGCTAAAGGATATCGGGCCCCGAGACATCACCGACATCAGATTGCAGAGATCCAGGCTCGTCACCATCGCGCCATGGAGGAGAGACGATTCCAGATGATGGCTGATCCCGCTGCAGCTATCACGATGGCCCAGACTCCACCTCC
Source organism: Ceratopteris richardii (assembly GCA_020310875.1). Classification (NCBI taxonomy): domain Eukaryota; kingdom Viridiplantae; phylum Streptophyta; class Polypodiopsida; order Polypodiales; family Pteridaceae; genus Ceratopteris; species Ceratopteris richardii. The sequence goes on from MU260968.1 coordinate 20,532, forward strand.
ACCTATGTATCACATCTTACACCCGCCCACTAGCACATGATGGAGCTAGTTATTCGTTTCAGATGCATTCCCATGCTTGTTGTACTACCCCTTTGCATATAGACTCTCATAGATATCGCACTCCATACACCCCCCCACTTTCATGGGTATCTCCACACGCATTTCACGGAGATATGTATCAGCTTTACCAGTTTCTGTTTCAGCACTTTTATCTTCTCTGATAAACAAAAGATACACCAATGTACATCGATTGTCTCATAGGCCGAGTTCGGCCTCCTAATAGACGTAAAAACACTTTTTCTTCTTTCTTTCTTCTTTCTCTCTCTCTCTCTCTCCCCCCCCCCCCCGCCCCTCCCTCCCTCCTTCCCTCCCTCCCTCCCTCCCTCTCTCTCTCCCTCCCTCCCTCCCTCCCTCCCTCCCTCCCTCCCTCCCTCCCTCCCTCCCTCCCTCCCTCCCTCCCTCCCTCTCTCTCTCTCTCTCTCTCTCTCTCTCTCTCTCTCTCTCTCTCTCTCTCTCTCTCTCTCTCTCTCTCTCTCTCTCTCTCTCTCTTTCTCTCTCTCCCCCCCTCCCCCCCCCCTCCCCCCTTGTCATGCCCCCTTGCCTCTTCCCTCGTTTTCTATGAAGGAAAGCTTGGTGTTTGGGTGGTTTGTCATGCTGCAAAAGTGACAACTATAAGGGGATTGGTAACCATGCATGCCTCTTGACAGTGGACCGGTTAGGAGTTCCATACAACATCCAGGCAACGACATACTACCAAGCACACGTGCTCAACCTTCGATTCCTCACTTTTCATGGGAACGTTGGTTGTCCCTTGAACACTGGGCCGGTGTTCTGCATCAAGAGCACCCCTCTGTAATACCTCGGTGGATCAAGTACCTTAACCGAAGGGAAGTCTTCACCAAGCTGGCCCGTCCTCATCCTCCCTGCTCACTCAAAAGGGCTATGGATGTAAGTGGCAATGGAGAGCCATTATGCCTCCAAGCAAACAACCGGACTTGATGAAAACAGAACGCGAGGTCTTCCCCTAGACAACGGCCTCCCCTTCCTCTTTCCGGGTCAAGTCAAGCTTCTTCTCCACATCCAACCTTCGAATAAAAAGACTAAGTCCCACTTTCTCTTGGATAAATCATGGGGATTTGTCCCTTTAACTTCATGGCCGTGCCAGCTAGACCAAGAAGGCCTCCCCTTGGAATGGATCGTCACAACCTCTCTCTCTCTCTCTCTCTCTCTCTCTCTCTCTCTCTCTCTCTCTCTCTCTCTCTCTCTCTCTCTCTCTCTCTCTCTCTCTCTCTCTCTCTCTAGACCAAGAAGGCCTCCCCTTGGAATGGATCGTCACAACCTCTCTCTCTCTCTCTCTCTCTCTCTCTCTCTCTCTCTCTCTCTCTCTCTCTCTCTCTCTCTCTCTCTCTCTCTCTCTCTCTCTCTCTCTCTCTCTCTCTCTCTCTCTCTCTCTCTCTGCCTTATATGAGAGAGTATCTGGTAGAGTCAGATGCCCGGGGGGCTTATCTCATCCACTTGCTAGCACTATCGGGGTGAAGCAAGGATGCCCTCTTTCACCCACCCTCTTTGGTATCTACATTGATGAGATAGTGGACTACATACGGCAGCATGGGGGTGATGGCATTGAGGTATGTGGGTCCACGGTCCATATTCTTTTATAGGCTGATGATATTGTACTAATTTCAGAGTCTGCAGAAGGTCTACAGCATCATCTACATGGCCTAGATGACTTTTGCAGACACAGAGGGGTATCTGTGAACCTTGGTAAAACCAAGGTCATGATCTTTCATACATCAGCACAGGTACGCAGACATAGTTTGTTCACAGCAGCAGGTGGACCGATTGAGGTGGTCGGATCATATGTTTACTTGGGGGTGACATTTACAGAAGCAGCAGGGGTCTTCTCTATGTCTCAGGCAGCCCGTGACCGCATCACACGTGGGTATGCAGCACTAGCTTTGATGGAGAG